>CM034156.1:104544644-104595373 GCA_019776745.2 Taxus chinensis
TTTTTAAAAACACCTCCTATGTAACTGGGATAATTCCAAAACATTACAAAGCCATTAAAAAGTAAGGATGTTTAGGTTAGTGTTTATTAAGACATATTTAATACACAAAATTATTTTGTTAAATAAGACAATCATTTATATTAATTATTAATATGTACATATTTGTAATGACATGGTTATGAATAGCTTGTAATCTAAATATTAGTTTGCACATGAGGAAAAGAATGGTAAGATTGAATGAATATCATTTGGAATGAAATAGCTAAAAGGGAAATAAATACGTGAACTTTTCCGAGTTTATTACAATTTTTTTTTTCATTTTTTCATTTTTTTGAATGTACTTCTAGGTTGTGGTTAAATTTCTAATTTTTTGTGTATATAATTTTTTGGAAATAGATGTTTTCTATTGTTAAAATAAACATGTATGGCTGAGTGGATATTAAAATGAAATTTATATTTATGTTTATTATAAGATAACTAATGTGATATAGTGATGATAATGATTATGTTTTTTTTTCTAGTTTATATTTTGATGGATCTTCTTATTATTGTTTTGTTGGCACATGCATTAATTTATTATTAATATACCTTTTTTGGTTTAATGTGTTTGTGTTTTCATCTTTTGTATTATTTCTAAAGTTTGAAATATTTTAATTAAATAAAATTAATTATTTTGTTTACGGAATTTGAATATTTCTTTTTAATTGTGTACTATACATATGTCTAAACAACCTCACAACTATTATTTATATTTTAAAACATTAATGTATTCTCTTGAGGATGATTTGGTTACATGGTCTTCAAGAGATGGTGGAGGAGAGATTTGAGCTGATTGGAGCTTTCAACTAGGATAACCATCTCCCATTGCTTTGTATATTAGATACCATTCAAATCCACTCATGTTATGCTTGCCTCATGCCACAAACCGAGGCCTTGTTAAAAATATAATCCAAGATACAACTTCTCAATCCTTTTACCAATGAATTTGTCATCATGTGACAGAGAATTCCTTGAAAAGTTACCATTTTTTTTCTAGATTCAAAAAAATTATGCAAGGCCTAAGATGTGTCCCAAATCTTGTTTTGTTCTCGTATTGATAAAAAAAATAAAAAAAAATTCTTATTATCAAAATTATAGGTAGATGCTATTAGTTTGAAAATCCTAGTTTTATAATTTGAGGTCCCAAATCCGGAAGCTAGCTCCATACAATTTCAAGTTCCACATTAGAAACAACTCCATAGAATTTTAGGGCCCATACCTAAATGACAAACGGTAGCATGAATAGCCATAGTAATAGTGATCTATTTTTTTCATTTTTTGTTGGAAAGAATAATGACGATGTACACGATATCGACTGTGATCTCAAGGTCAATAAATTATTACATATGATTTTCACTATAATGTATTCTTCATATTTTCCAATTTCTGGTGTAAGTAACCCATCATTATAACTATAACATAAACTCAAGAAATAAAAGAAACATGAAATTGAAGAATCATCTAAATATTTATTTTAAATCCTTTTATTCTTCCATTTCACATGATAAACCATCCATTAGTGGTGGTTTAAGTTAACAAGAAAAATGCTTAGCCATGAGGAACATGAAAAAATTCATGAGTTTCATCGATAAAAAGAAAATAATACGAGCAATGATAGATCACATGTTTAAACCCTAGCGATAACAACACTAGCAACAAAAAAATTATCTTACATGTGGCGGTCATGAAAAGTTTGTAAGATATAGAGAATTTATATGTGTCCATCCCCATGTTTTCCACTAATTGAGAGTTCTCATGAAAATATTATTTAATTCATAATATTATAATAATCAAATGTTCATATTGGTTTCTTCCAAGGATGTGCAATGAAACCTTCTCACAATGTAACAATGATATTCATCGATTGCAACATCTATGTTGCTAGAATTAATTACCCTTCTTGTCATTATATATATAGAAAATAAAATTTAATGAATTGGCAGTTAGTGCATTTATTTTTGATAAACACAGAAAATAGAAACCCTTACAATAATAATGACAATGTTGGCGTAAGTGTGGAGGTTATGAAAAGATCAAAAGATTTAGAAAATTTGTATGCAACCACCTCCATGTCTACCATTGGTGGAACATCCTAAAATGTATCCAATTCATAAAAGGCAAGACCTCAACTCCAAAACATATGCTTTTTATCTCCAAAAGAAAGATATGATATTCATTCTTCAATATCAATTGCATGCCAAATTTCTTCTATGTAAGGGCCAAAATGTTTTTCTTAGTGTCAACTTGTGGGTAAAGGTTAGGATGTCAATGGTGTAATCAATCGAGTAAACTCTATTATCTATAAAGTTGTCACAAAATGACCTGGCTTGCTTGCTATACTTTTTGGTTATCAAATTCAACAACTACATCAACCTAACATGGGATGTTGAATCCCCCCTACCATATCTCTATCTCTATATTTTCATGCAACAAACATAAAGGAATTCCCTTAAAAATGGCTTGGGCTCTATCTATCCATAATTTATAAGATTTGACATTGCAAAAGGTAATTGTTGACATTGAGAGTATCGAACAAGGGTTTATTTTCATATCTATCTCTAGAGTATATTGCCTCAAATATTTTTGCATCACACCCCATTTCTCCTTTGATTAGTTTGTACAAATTACATATGGTCTATATATGACTTACCGAAAAAAGAAGAGGATCACCTACATTCCTTCCCACAATTTCCCTTCCGCTGTAATTCTCCTCCCACTATTCCCTTCTTCACCACCTATCTTTGTCCTACACTATTTCACCTCTGCTCCTCCCACTTTAACTTCTTCACCACCTCTCTATCAATGTATCCACTGCACTACTAAAATACAATTATTAGTTGAGATAAAAAGTCATTTTCTTACAATTTCAATATACTCTCATACAATTTATCACTTCATAATCATTTATTCTAATTGCACTATTACATCTTTCTTTCTATATATATATATATATATATATATATATATATATTCAAATCTTATTGAGGGAAGCTAACAAACAATAAATGAAAAAGCCAACGAAAAAAAGATACAAAACTCAATAAAATGAAAATACAAAGTGCTAATAATTAGGAAGGTCATTCTCACCCATAAGATGAGGGACCACACAAATAGTCTCGTCAAATCGGACGGTGCTACTGCTTATTAATGAAATAAAATACAAAAGAAGTAAAGTATACGAAAGGTGTCCTTTAGGCGTCAAAGATTCCAATTTCCATTTCTCATTAACTCCCATTATAATTGTGATGGATTTGATATTAAATTTTGTTTATGTGCCAATAATTTCCTTCCTATTTTCTACACGCAATTGAAAAATTCAACCGGGATTCGAACCCGACATTATCCATTAAGGACAGCGGACTGTAATATTCTGCAATGTCCCATTCCAAGTATTTTCAGTGACCAAAAATGTCATGAACTAGTAATAGTAGGTGAAATGTACAATGTAAATGTCAAAAAGCATGAATGGAAATGTCAAAAATGATGTATTGAATAAATCAAATTGAGAGGACTCAAAGTGTTTTACAGGAATAGGGGTGATGGAGAAATACGAAGGCCAAGAAATTACAGAGATATCTCAGAAATAGTTTACAGTTTTAGACATTCCGTTTTTAAGATAATTAGAACACATAAATATAAGTAGAATTCACATGGAATCTGAGAGAATTGTTATACAAAAATAGTATAAGTATCAAGCAAGCGGTAATCTGTAAGCAGTTCTACACTCGTGAAAGCAAATCAATGATAATGGCTCACCCTAATTACTTCTGTACGTTCCTCTTCTTCACTTTTTTTTCTTTGTTGTTGTTGCATCTTGATGGATGTCCTCCTCAAGAACTGAAAGCACTATTGAGATTCAAGGCCAATTTGGATGACCCTGCTGGAGAGCTCAACTCGTGGAAGGGAGATGCGTGTTGTACATGGAGAGGTGTTGGCTGTGATGAAATACAATTTGGAGGGCATTTTACTAAGCTGGACCTCGGTGGGTTTCAGCTTTCAAATGTAAGTGATCACATTGATTCATCTTTGGTTCAATTGAGACATCTCAAGTATTTGGATTTGAGCAATAACTTATTTTTGATTCCATTTCCTGTCGGTTTGGGTTCTTTACAGAACTTGACATATCTAAGTACAGAGGGAACAGGGTTAGAGGGAGTAATTTCAGCCGAGCTTGGAAATTTGACTTCTTTGCGCTATTTAGATCTGTCAGCTAGTGGGTTGAGCAGTCCGAGCTTGAAGTGGTTATCTAGCCTGTCATCGCTCCAATATCTGGCACTGAATGGTGTCACATTATCTAGTAATTCACATGCCCATGATATAAGTTGGGGAAGTATAATCGGTTCTCTGAAGCACCTCAAACATTTGGAGCTCTCTGGATGTGATCTGCCTGGTTCCACCATCTCTATTCATTTGTCCAATCTTTCTTCCCTCGATTTTCTAGACTTAAGCTGGAATCGAATTTCAGGATCAATATCCAGTTGGATCAGAAATATGGCGAGCAGATTAACTTCACTTGGCCTGTGCGGTAATTCTTTGAATGGTTATATACCACCTAGTTTGTCACGCCTAGGCATTCTCACTCACCTGGACCTCTCTTATAATAGCTTTGTGGGGACTATTCCCACAACAATTGGAAATCTCACCAGTCTGGAGTATTTAGATCTGTCATATAATATGTTGGCTGGCTCCATACTTCCTAGTTTATCACATCTGCGCTTGCTGAGGCACCTTGGCCTCTACTATAATAACTTTGTAGGGACTATTCCCACAACAATTGGAAATCAATCTGGTCTTGAATATTTAGATCTGTCATGGAACCAGTTTGAAGGTTTAATTCCACCCATCTTGGGCTCTCTCTTCAATCTTACTGATATAAATCTTAGCTTTAACAGGCTTAGTGGGTCAATCCCTCCTTCTATTGGGAATCTGCTTGGTCTTACAAACTTAATGTTACTTGATAATCAGTTGAGTGGAAGTCTTCCCCTGTCATTCTCTCAATTGTCTTCCCTCATACAGCTTGATGTGAGTAACAACCGATTGAATGGAATTCTTCCTCCCTCGCTCGCTCTACCCTCTTCCGTGACAATATTAGACCTATCGGAAAACAATATGCTTGGAACCGTTTCTGATCGGCTTCTCTTTCGGTGTAGCAAGTTGCGAGTAATGAGTCTGACTAACAGTGGATTGAGTATCAATATCAGCTCGTCTTGGATTCCGCCATTTCAAGTGCAGCGGCTATATTTGAGAGGATGCAGAGTTGGAGCCCAGATTCCAGAATGGATTTCGACTCAGTATTTGCTTCAAGATTTAGACTTATCAAACAACGAACTTGTGGGAGAAATTCCTTCTTGGCTGTGGAAATTTTCACCAGAGATGGTGATGTTGGATCTGTCCAGGAATGAATTGAGTGGACATTTAGAGGCAGATATTGGTGAGCATTTGTTGGCTGTACGGATATTGTTGCTTGCAGACAATAAATTTGAAGGGAAAATCCCGGCGTCATTCGGAAATGGAAGCTTTCTTCTAATCCTAGATATGTCAGGAAATTTGTTAACTGGCAACGTCCCAGAAAGTTTGGGTGCTTTGACAGAGCTTGGCGTGCTGCGCTTGCAAAATAATAATTTCTATGGAGAGATTCCTGCCAATCTATCCAACCTATCGAAGATGTACATCTTTAATATTGAGAATAATCATTTCAGGGGTGAGATTCCTAAGGAGTTTGGTATGTTGACAGCACTCCAGTCATTGCGCATAGGAAAGAACAAGCTGCAAGGACTTCTTCTTTCCACTCTCAGAAATTTATCAAGCTTACGTGTTCTTGACATGGGAGAAAATAATTTGACATGGTACATTCCTGATTGGATCGCTGATTTTTCAAGTCTGCAAATTCTTATACTGAGATCCAACAATTTTAGAGGTGAACTTCCTCCTCAGATCGGACAAATGAAAGTACTCCAAATTTTAGACCTTTCTTCAAATATTTTATCTGGTGAATACTATGTGGATGGAGTCACCTACCCATGCAATGTCCATGCAAGGACTTCTGTTTTTTTTGGTGTTTTGCTTTAAAGCAATGGTTGTAGTAATAGTGAAACTAATATAGCTTTGTAATTTAAGTTACTTGTAAAAACAATGGCTCTGCTTTAAATTATTATTTTAATGCTTCAGCTTGCAAAATCAATCAAAAGGTTAACTACAAGTTGTGTTTTTGTTATAGAACTACACGTTTTGAGTGTGAGTGGTATTCTAAAAGCACTTAATTGTTAAAAGCTAGAACTTTGGATGTTTGTTATTGTATTTGTAAATTTTTTCAAGTTAGTACAAGGGTGAAGTTCTACTAGTTTTCAACTAGAAAGGGTTTTTCCATGATTCTCATTTATTTTAGATTTACTTCTTTCTACAATTTTGGTTTAATTTATTGCTTTCATATTTGCACAAATTCCCGACATTTGGTATAGAGCTAAGGTTACAAACTTGGCGGAGATTTGTTTGTTTTGCATTAAATGGCTTTTTGATATGCATATGTAGTGCCCACCCCTTTCTTGCATCATTACATTTGTACTGACTCATTTCATTTACTAGGTTGTTGATATCAATTTTGCACTAGTTAGATAATATGTGGTTGCATTGACATTGATATAATACTATTTAAATATTATATGGCTTTGTCGTGACATAGATGGTGCTTGAGGCACATTGTGCCAATGGAATGTTGTGATACATATTACTAGTTCTTGTACCTGCGCTATTATAGATATTAGAGGGATGCAACTTAGATGGATTTTTCTAGATATATGATGGATGAATGACGAATCTATTTCATATTGTGACCATTAATTATGATGATTGTGCTTTGGATGTTATTATGGAATAACTTGGATGAATTCTATGTTTTGATCTACTATAGAAACATTTGTGACATTTTGGATGGTTATCTCGTTTGGATACTGGTTACTTTGTGGATTTGGAATTTTTAATCATAAGTGAAATAAGTATTTATTGTTGTATAGTTGGAATGATTATCCATGGTTGGTTTGGTTGTCGTTGTATTGGATTATTTCTCTCATTTATTATTTATCAAGCATGTATGTTTAATGTGTGAATTGAGTGTGCAAATTACAGGGCACAAAGGAGAACTTGGGTTTCTGGGTAGCACCTTAGGTTGCACAAATGGGTGGCTGGGCCAAATCATTTAGCCATGCTTGATTGTGTGTTAATTCAGCCTTGCACACGGAGGATAACATGGAACCCAAATTTCTCCTCATTTTAATTTATACAAGCTGATTGACGCGGGTCTGTAACTTCAGAGGAAGTGGGTTATTTTATCTTTGAGATGTAATGAAACTACTGCCTACTGGCAGCTGGTTTTTTATTATATGAAGAAGAAGACAAAGATTGGGAAAAGGAAGTGCTTCATTCTTCGGTAATGCCTGGCTATATTGTTTTTCAATTCTTCTTCTTCTAGGAGCTTGTGCTACATGCACAATAAACTTTCTAGCATCAACCACGGGTAGAAATGACTACCACTGCACTTCTCATGCTCTTTATCTATTATTCTGGGTAGCAGTTGTTTTATTTAAGTAATTGAAAACACCCTTTCCTGCTATCCCATTAATTTCTCTGCAAGTTTTGTCTTTTTCATTCTTCCCTACACCTAGAGGAGCTACTGGAATAGGGTGTGGAAAACCAGTAGGGCTTAGTATAATGTGATCCTTGTCAGAAGTCTTGATTACAAATGTTATGTTTGACATGTATGAAAAATAAGGGAGATTACTTAGGCCACTCGAGCTATTTGAAAAAATTCTTATTAAAGAAAAGAAGTAGTATCATGGAAATGTGTTGATTACTTGCGATGTTGATGATGGTGTTCAAGATGGAACTTAAAGGATCTTCAAGAAATACCTCAACAAGATGTTATTCCCTGTAATGCCATGGTTGTGGGTATGTGCAAATGGCTGTGTTTGAGAAGCTTTAGAAACTTTTAAGCAGATGCAAGTTTTGGGTGCTTAGAAAAGGTTGTGGAATGGGTTGTTAACCACAATGATCTAGGGCAGTTTCTGACAAAAGGAGTAAGAAAATTTGTAGGGTGAATCGACTAAATTTTTTTAGCTGGTCCAATTTTCATCCTCACAAGTAGCATGAACATGGGTGCTCTTGGTACAATATTTTGTGTTTGGGGAAGGAATTACCTCTTTATTTAATTTTTTAATTCACCATCTTTTTGAAGGAGTGGAGTTGTCTGGTATTTCCCCATCGCGGCCCCAATATTATTATTAATTAGATGTTGTACTTAGAGCACCCTCTTGGTCACAAAATGATGATGATGATATGGAAGGGAATTATATGTCTAATAGTTCCCAGGGCATATTTATTGAGATGCCTACTTATGGATTAAGTTCGGGTCGAGTTAATTTATTTGTTCTCCTGTTGAAAGCCTCTAGACATGTGTTTATATGGGTCATAAACTTGTTAGTGATGCAAAGCGAGGAAGGATGAGAAAGCCTGCAAAGTGTTGTAGGGATACCTGAAGTTGATGCGGGGATCACGTGTTTTGCATAAAAAGGTATGGTTTTCCCCTTTTCACTTGCACTAAATTATGCTTTCATCATTTCTTGCTTTCAGAAATTAAAGGTTAATTATTAAGAAATCTAACTCCAACCAATGATAAAAACCTTACTTCATTTGGAACCGTCAAACATCAAAAAAATTATGACCCCAAAATTTATGCGCATGGAGCGTCACACAAAAATATACCGCAAACCTAAAACTCCTTGCATGACCCCTGGTAACATGAGACACTATGTGGAAACTTAAAAAATTAGTTTGCAATTAATTATCACCCTTGCATTTCGAATTTCTAAGCCCACTTAGCTTATCAGTCACTTGTAGTGACGTGCTCTTTTTAGTAAAACGTGACTGGTTTCAGCCTACAGTTACCGCTTAGTTTGAGTGAAAATAAAAACCCCTTCCACCTATCCCTAGACCGCCAGCAAGAGAATCGTAATCCATCTACATTTCAATGAAAATGCTGTCAGAGACTAGCTTTGCGAGTGGGTTTTTTGGCCCACTGGTTGCTGAGCAACAAGAGTTATTGTCGCAATTACGCTAATTGGCCCAAAGTTTCCCTTGTAACTTGATTTCTGCTATTCATAGTAAACTTACATCAAACATGATGAATTCTATGTGTATGGGAGAGTACACAAGAATTATGAACCTTTGCACATTTAAACTTAAAATGAGTGTTTTCAAGGCCCAATTTGTGAGAGCTTTAGATGTTTTGGCCCGTTTACACAAAAACTGCAACTTTAGCTAAACACACCTTTTAAGGGTTCTGTTGACTCCTAACTAACCATGGAACCTTGTTCATATTGTTTCCACACTTTATAGAGTATGAATTGATCAAATTATTGTATGAATACTTTCTGGGAAATTATAATGTTTCTCTCTCTTCCCTTTTCTCTTTCTAGAAGTAACTCTTATATTTAGATTGGTTCTAAAAATGTAAATGAGTTATAAATGTCATGGGTTGGAAATGAAATGAAAATTTGACAATGTATGTGATTATGATATGATGAATAGAAAGGAAAATGAAATCCAGAATTTCTCTCTCTTCCCCTTGCTCTCTCTAGAGATAATTATGAAAATATTGATTGGGTTTTGAAAATACAAATGGGTCAAAATGTATCTTAGTTGAAATGAAATGAAAATTGGATATGGGATGTTACGGGGATTTGAAAAGAAAAAGAATCCTAGATTTTATTCCTCATTCCCTTGCTCTTCTGTCTTTATCTCTCTCTATTTCCTGTTCTAATTATTTGAAATGATGGATGCATGGAATTTATGCTTTAGTGTAGGGGATTTCCATACTCAGTCATAGGACTGACGCAATGTTGGTTGTAGGTACTTCGAACAAGAGGAATTTTCTGGATGTGATATATTATAATTAATGAGTTGTCATTATAAAGTTGTATTCATCTTGCAATACATGTATTACCATATAATAATGATATGTATTGTTGTTCGAAGAATTGTTCTTGGTATATTTTGAAAAGGGAATACCAATGTGGTTATATTTTATAGTGTCGAATTGGATGTGAATTTGTACTCAATGTTGCTCCTATGTTATAAAGATATTAAACAAATATTTTGTTGTGTTAATTATTAGTTTACTTCCTTAACACCCACAATGCTAGGTAGAATATCAAAACTAACAAAATTAAAAAAAATGAGCTATAACACCTATTGTACTTTCTCCTCCTATTCGAGTCTTTTTCCCAGGGTATAACACACTGATCATGGTAATAAAATACTCTAACCTCACTAATCATCTTCTTGTTTCACACTTAACGCATCTTATTAAGGACCTTTTTACCCGCATATTTTAAGAGGTGGTGATTTTTACGTTGTGAAACCTATCATATTGGGATGAGTGAGGTGATCATGTCTTGTTGTTGTAGGTATGACAATATCATGAGTAATTTTAGCCCCCTAGTACATATTTTCCCTTGCTACCTTGGTGGGTGGCTAAAGCTTTGAAAGATAGTTGGTGGTTGTACCTACAATTGATCCCTTGTGAGATCAAAATTATGTGAGTGGAGATTGCACGTCGTTTTACTTGCGTATTTACCCAACAATTGACATATGTCCTTAGGAGGATTTTGTAATGCATAAGATTTTTTGGGATATCTCTCTTTTAATATACACTTATACTTCCATGTCCAAGAGCATTGGAATGAGTTGTCCTGTGCGAGGTTGTACTCCTTGTAGTCTTAAATTCCTCAGTGTTATGTAAGTGTTATAGGAATCTCATTTGTTCCAAAATGATGATAACATAGAACTAAAGTAACCACACAAATGTAGTTAGTTAAAAGGGGTAAATAAGATTAAACTATGGAATGACCACTACGAAAAATGGTACAAATTTGAGTGATATCAAAACCAACTAAAACATCATATGTGATCATAAGATGAATGTAATAATGTAGAGGTCCATGACTAATACAACAACCTCATAAATTGGAAAACCAAATATGATGCATGATCAAATGGTTTGTTTACATAAATGTGGATTAAACAATGATGCTAATGAAATAATAAAATGTAACCTTGAGAATGGGATAACTTCAGCAGTAGCCAAGGTCTTGCAGTTTAAGGAAATTTCACTCTAGTTGGACTTTTAAAAGTTAGTAAAACCCTTGGCGTAGATAAGAATATACTAAACATAGAATCACTTAGGAAGTAGAAATTTATGGTTGAAACATGTAGTTAACTCATTGCTATATTGAGTGTAAATCCTTAATTTGATGAAACAAAAGCAATTTGATATGTGAAACTCACCACTTAAATTAAAACAAAAATTATCTATAATGGGAACATAGGTGTAATTTACCCTTCCATGTGAAATATTATTGTGAATCAAGAATGATACAACTTATTTAGTTGATGTACATAGCTGGTTGTAATATCTTGAAGATTAAAAGAGTGTATGGTTAGTATTAAGCAATGCTATGAAATGAACTCGGATAGGTTTTCTCTTGATCTAATAACCTACCTTTTTCTCCCTGTGAATTTTCCTCCTTGTAACAACAATATTTTTCCAAACCAAGTAAACACGGATCTTTCAAACAAATCCTTAAGTCAAATATTAGAAGACACGTGTGTATATATTTTCATAATCAAAATCATGCTATATAAAGTTATTTCCATAAGAGAAACGAGCAAAGCCAAAAGGGACCACTATAGGTGAAATGTCAAACCAAAAACATGTAAACTAGTTTTAAATGAACGAAGGGTCCCATGTTATGTGTTATTTAGACAATTATAGTCAACTAATTAAAATAGGATTGAGATAAATATTTCTCCATGAATAATGATGTGTTGTGGCAAGTGCCTATGAGTAAGTGTATCTTGTCATGGGTCGTTGTTGTACTTTGTCATTTTTGGACATGTGGCTTTGATGTGCATCTTGTGTTTCATGTTATATATGTGGGCCCATGGTTACACAAATGTATCATGTGTTATACACTATCCTAAGTGAGTCTATGTGATGTTATGTATCAAACAATGTAAGCCCAAAAAAAAAAAAATTGTTATTATGTGTGTTGTATTTGTGTGAGTAAAATGTGGGCATTACAAATGGTATTAGAGAGAGGTTCATGCTCTCGAACCTCTAGGATAGATTGGAGTTGTGATGATTTTGCATGGTGGTGGTGGAGATGGGAAGAGTAATGTGATATATGTTGTGATGTGACCAGTTTTGTACTTGTGATATTATGAATACACATGTTGTGCATGTCACTTAATGCGTATTTGTTATCATGTTTATGTGTTTGTAATGAGAGTATTATCTCTCCTTTTTATGGACTCAATGAGGAGTTCATGTGTGATGTGATGCCTTGTTGTGTGTGAAAAGGATGTTATTACGGATTACACTGTGTTGGAGTGTTTTATTATCATGCGATATGAAGGTATGTTGATGTGTTTCATGAAAAAATTGGTGTATATTGAATTAGATTTTATCGTGATGTCGCCAACGTGTTGTGATGAATTGTGTGTGTCAAAATGTTGTATTGCAATTGACTGTATGTTGTAATGTTAGTCACTATTTTCATCATACATGTAATTCGTGTAATATGTGATGGTTCATGTCGTGAATTAGGGGCATATGGTGATTGTATGACCCCTATTGTGAAGTACTTGGACCTTAGGTTCATAATGTGAGGTGATGTATCATAACCTGTGAAAGTAATGATTTTGTTATATATATATATATATATATATATATATATATATAAGATGCTATGGTTAATGTGCATGAATCACCATTGTGTTAGTGATGTAGTTGTGTGTAATGTTGTGAACCTTACACTAGAAAACCCTAAGGGAAGCAACTGTCAAGAGTGTATGTGTGGAAAGAGGTGGTGTGGACTAGGTTTTCATAATCTTTAGCTGAGTATGAGTGAGGAAGTGGAGTCTTATATAGACTGAAAACCCACTTCTATCTGTTTAGTATACTTTGAGCTTGCTCAGTATATTGTAGGTGCGCACCACCTTAGCCTCAACTTATGAAAACTAGCATCCCATGCTCTTTATTATTGTGGTTTCCCTCGAACAATCCTATGTGATTGTAATGTTCTATTTCTCACTAAATATTTTATTCTTAAATTGATTATTATCTCTTTTCTGGTAAGAACTAGTAGTTTTCTTGATTGATGTGTGGTTATATTTTGGGATTTTTATTTGGTTGCTGCTCTAACATGTGGATTTTGCACTAACTATGGCTATTTAGCCATTTTTTTGCTTAGTTTTAAATTTTCTTTTCATATTTAAAAGTTTTATAGCATAGCCCAAGGCTTAGGAGTTTTTCCACTTGGCATTTGAAACAGATTGTTATGCTGGTTCTAATGTCGTAAAGTGTTTGAATAGGTTCATAGGATTCACCATGGAGTGGTTGAACCTATGGGCCCACTTCATTGTATGGGGGTATGTCCCAAGGAGTTACATATAACTAGCGGGTTGTTGAACCAAGAGTCATTATGTCACTTGGGTTAGGGGTGATGGGGCTCTATGTGCCCAGGGCCATAGGGTGACCCGACCTCATTAAATGGAGAAAGGAGATGGGGATCTATAGTTGAATGACCTGATATTCTTGATGGCACTCCATGGTTAAGTGACTTGATTTTATCGATGGCACTTTATGGTTGATTGACCTGATATTCTCGATGGCACTCTATGGTTGAGTGAGTTGATATTCTTGATGGGGCTTTATGGTTAAGCGACCCGACTTGGTTTTGGCACTATGATTATTTCTCTTGGGAGGTATAAGGAGTTTTTTGGTGATGCTTTGGGATGTATATGGAGCTATTTTATGTTTCTTTTTGAGATATCTGGAGTTGTTTCATGATGTTCTGTGATGTGTGGAGTAGGTGTTATGAGTTATGTGTACTCTTACGAGTCTTGTTAGACATTGTTATGTTTGAGGCTTGACGCTCCCCTTGGTTGATATATACTATTGGATCTTGTCTTGAAACTGTGTGGGTATAGTCATGGTTTTTAGGTCATGTGATACTAGTTGCCTTTGTATCATCATCATGATTCACTGTTTGTTAGTCATTTGTGTGTGTTGGATCTATACTTGTGACATAAATGTTGGAAATTCTTGGTTATGTGGAGTACTTGTTGTCATTCCATGGTGGAATTAATGGTGTTGTGATGTGATATAACCATGAAATTTTATAGCAAGATGTCTCGTGGATTTTTTGTGCTGTGCTATGTTTTGAGGGAAATCTTGAGGCCAATTACTGTTGCGCACCGACAAATATAAGACAATTGAAAATTCTAAACAATGACTATTAAGATCTTGAGATAAGGAATATTGTAAAGAAAATGACTAAGTGATAAAGTAAAAGAGAACTGCCAATCTTCGCAGAACATTTAAATTTAAGATATCTCCAAAATTAGTCTCTTACCATGTGGTCACATTGTATATACAAGTTTTTTTGTTAAACGACATGCGTAATATTTGAATTTCTTGCCTACGTATCCTTCGATCTTCAATTTTGTTTCACATCAAGGACGATGTTCTTATATGGGGAGGGAGATGTAGTGCCCCCACAATAAATAATAATAATAATACTAATCAGAAAAATTGCAATAAAATAACTTTGAATACTAGTCTTTATCGGGGGAGACGTAGCCTTCTCAATCATTTCCTGTAATGGAGAATGACACATCCTAGATGGCCTTTCAGACCTGTCATTTACTTGCAGAATAATACAAGCACTTTATTCGAGGTCCAGAGATGTTACTTATGAGGAACCCATGTTTAGATTTAGATTTTTGTAGTGATTAGATAATTACAACAAGAGCAGAGTTATGTACTCCCATATTTCAATAAACAGAACGCTGTAGGGAAAATTTTTCTACGAGGTTCTCACCAATAGTTGTCCTAAGATAATTCCTATCATGGGTTAATTCATCCTTACACACGAAGGATAATATGGAATCTAAATTTCTCCTCATTTTACTTTATACAACCTGATTGATGTGGGTCTGCAACTTCAGAGGAAGTGGGTTGTTTTATCTTTGAGATGTAAGGAAACTACTGCCTATTGGCCACTGGTTTTTTACTGTATAAAGAAGAAGATAGAGATTGGGAAAAGGAAGTGTTTCATTCTTCGATAATGTCTGGCTGTATTGTTTTTCAATTCTTCTACTTCTGGGAGCCTGTGCTACGTGCAAAATAAACTTTCTAGCACTAACCATGGGTGGAAATGACTACCATTGCACTTCTCCTTCTCTTTATCTATTGTTTTGGGTAGCAGTTGTTTTAGTTAAGTAATTGAAAACACCATTTCTGCTATGGGTAAGTGCACCAAGCTGGGGGGTCAAAAGGGGGTCTTAAGTGGACGCATTTTTCAGAAAAACAAACTTCAACTTGTACGAGTTTTTCAAAATAGTTACACTCAAAATTGGAAGATGTAGAAATATGAATTGTAGCATTTTGACTCTAGTTTCTAAGCTACTAAATTTTATTGAAAACGGATAAGTTTAAGTGGGCCAAACAACTAAAATACCAACAGATGCTCCTATTTTAAAAAAAAAACATAATAGAGTGACTTTTATGCCCCCCACCATTTTTTGAGCACCATTTAATATTTTTGAAAACCATTTGGTAGAAAGATAGCTAGGAGCATCTAGTTTGGGCTCCATTTTTTTTATATTTTTTTAGTGAATATTTTTTTATTTATGATTTTTCTAGTACAAAAATTTTATGTTTTGAAAAATAACGTAGCTCCGACCGTGCCCCCCCCCCTAACTACCTCAAAAAATATCTAAAATTAGTTTTTTTTTTTTGAATATGTATAGAATTATGCCTAGTTTGGGCTAGTATTTTTTTTTAAAAAAATTCCATCACCCAAAAAAAAGATACACCATGAAAGATAGACATATTTACACTTCAAAAAATAGCTATAAAAAGGCATAGTTAGAAAATAAATAATATGGAAACCTTATATTAGTCAGAAAATTTGAAAAATTATATTTTTAGAAAGAAGAAACTCTTCTCTACGTTGTGGTATAATTTTTTAAAAAATGGATCAATTGTTTTATTTTGATTTATCATAGAGGAAGTGGCATTTTTACATTTTCTTGCAAAAACACGTTGTTTGCTGTGTTTGTACAGGTCCATGCCTCAGGCTTGGGGATCCAAACCGGATCCCAAGCCTTGAGGCATGGCTTGGAAAAAGAAAAAATACAAAATGCGTACACTTTATAACGCGTACGTGTTTTTCTTTGTTTTATATATTGTGGTCCCCCAATGTCCCTTTCATCTCTTTCACGGGAATTTTGCAAACATTCTGTTTTGTCTGCAATTTTCTCTACATTCTTGCACAATTTTTTAGTAGTTCATTTTGTCCCCTACCCCACTAGTTTATTTTTTCTAATCATGGGTGATAAACATTGAGCTAAGGACAAGAGGAAAGTCAAGAACAAGACATCAGAGAAATTGGAAGAGAAGAGAATAAAGAAATTGAAGAGAATGCAAAAACTTTGAGCAGGGGCAAGGTACATCCGCTATATCAAATGTAGCTAATGTATTAGAAAATGGGGATGAAATACATAATGAAAATGTAGAGAATAATTATTTTGCAATGAATAATGATATTGAATTGAATTATAATGTTGGTATAGATGAAGAAATTGATATGAATCCAATTGTTGAACCCTTACCTGAGAATCTAAATGTTAACCCCGAAATTTGTATGAAAATATTGAATGAAGAAAGTAACCTTGTAAACGAATCTTAACCTCTAAGAACACCTCCTTCCATTTTGTGAAGAAAAACCAATTCACTTAATTAAAATTGATGAAAAAATTATAAAACCAATGCCTAACAAAATGTCTGAAAGAAATGCGAGAAGAAAAGCTAGTGGAATTTGGGATAATTACTTTGAGAATTTAAATGACACACAAAGATGTCAATTATTTGTTTCATTGATGAAATTAATTAAGATGAGACCTATAATGAAGACCCTGGGGTTAAGAACATCTAATGTTGTTGATCAAAATGCGTCAATTGTTGAAAACATACATAAAGCATACCAAACTGTAGGTGGAAAAAGAAACACCAAAGATAACAATGCTACACGACGTGCACTTACTAATTGTATATTAAGTGATAAAACAATTAATAAACACTTGATTTGAAAAACAAGTAGTGCTTTGAAGCTAAACAGAAAAACACTAATGAAAGCAATAGAGAGACGTAAACGTCTTGAGTTAGTCAATAACACTGACTATTGGGCTTTCTCTAGCAGACTTCCATGAAAAGACAAGAATACATATGATATTCTAAAAGAATTAATTGTAAAATTTTGGAATGAGAACACAAGGGTGTCACCGAATATAAGAGATACAATAAAAAGAAGAATAGGTTCTCGTAATCGTGAATCGTGTGCAAAACATTTCTTAGATATGACTCAAATAGAATTGTTCTCTAAGTTTAAGAATGAAAATCCACAAATTAACATTAGCCAAAGATTCTTTGAAATGAGCAAACCCTTTTATGTGAAAATCAATCACTCACGTACCACTTGTTGTTGCAGGCATCATGTTGAATTTTCAATGCATTATGATGTTTTTTTGTCAAATACGTCGTGTTTTGCATACTAACATCATGTTGCAGGAGTGTGGAATAAATGTCCCTAAAAATATTCAAGGGAATTTATTACGACAATATTTTGTGAAAAATCAACAAGACAATTTTTTTTTATAACAAAGCATGTTTGGATGGAACGTGCAATGTATGCGGTGGCTTGCCAAATCTGAAAAGTTGTATCCATGAGGAGAGTACATATTCAATAGGAAAAGAATTGGTTGATTTCACCAAATATAAATCAGTGGCATATCAATTAAAATATGGAAAAGAATCTAAGAGGTGTGAGCTTGTTAGAAAACAATTACCTATATCAGAATATATGGTCAAATTCAGAGAGGAAATTTTTTATGAGTATGCAAGGCACACACATAGAGCTCAATGGTTGGATGAACAATTCAAGTTAAGCAAGGACACATTCCCACTTGGTACTATTATTTGAGTACTTGACTTTGCAGAGAATTACACATTGCAACCACAAATGGAGGTTCAGTCTCAATATTATAACTCAGTGCAAGTTTCTATTTTCGTGCATATAACATTCATGCACTCTCCTGAAAGCACTGAGCAAGATCAAAAAATATTAAGAGAGTATCATTTCTACATCAGTGATGATCAGACACATTCTACAGAATATGTACAAGTGTGTTTCCAGGTGTTTTATGTGAACTTGGAATGAGAGGAACATTAGTTTCAACCAACATTACATTTGGTTGGACAGCTGCACATCACAATTCAAGAATGCAAGGATGTTTTATTGGCTAAGCAGGATGCACAAAGAAACAAATATACAACATATATGGAGTTTTACTGAGGCAAGGCATAGAAAAGGAGAATATGATGGTGCAGGAGCATGTGTGAAAAGAGCACTTGCAAGAGAAGAGTTAAAGTTCAAGGATGGTGCTAAATTTACAGATGCAAAAAACATTGTTGATTGGTGTGTTAAGAATATGGGCCATGAATCTCAAGAGAGATCAACGGTTCGTAGATATTTTTGGTTGATAGAGGAACAACATCTGGCAAACTTTGAAGATTGTATGACAGTTGCAGGATCAAGTGATATGCACTCATTCCGTAGTTCAGATGCAAATGCTTGGACTATTTATACTAGGTGCATGACATGTTTTTGTATATCATGCATTGATTTTGCGTGGAATGAATGTGAGTCATAGCAGTGGGTGGATGAATGGACTTTTAGACCTCTAATTCCACTCGACACACATCAAGTTCCATGAGCATTACAACTTGCAGGGTCTTCATATCAAATGACAACATCACCTGACTTTGACCAAGTCTCTGATTTAGTGCAATAAGGTACATACATATATGTACATGCCATGTTTTAGATTTATAAATTATTAAATGGCTCAACTCTTAATGTATTTTTAAATTGACTGAACAATTTTACTTTGTGATACATAGGGCACGTTTTTGCAGTTATTGTGATGGAATTTAACGAAGAGGGAACAAACTACTTCTTGTCTCATTGTGTAGAGGGGAATTTTTTTTTGACTTCCACAGTCATTGATGGTGAAGACCTTGAGTATCCCACTGGGTCAGTGGTAGTCACTGGAACTTGGCTTCAACGATATCCTATCAAAAAATCAAACATTTGGTTGTTTGAAGACTATGAAGTACATTGGAAGATACTTCACTATTCACATTTAGTCCTTGCAACAAATATTAAATTGATCAAATATCGAGGTCGGCCATCAAACAAGAATATGTGGAAGGTTCGTGAATCAGATCATGAAGCAATTCTTGCTACTGTCAAGAATAGAATTGATCCTTGCGGTTCATTGGATTGAATTTACAAAGGTATGTTCTTCATGAATTTAATTTGAATATTTACTTAAATGATTTTGTTTAAATTTTGTATGATTTAAAATTCTATTTAATTACTTACTAACATGTTTATGTAGGTTAGTGGTGCCAAAAAATCTTCCACCTTCACGTGGTTGGCACTGTTAGTAGAGAATTTATTATTCTCGAAGCCAAGTGAAGCTAAGAGAAATTAAATATTAGAAAGGAACAACAAACAGAAATTCTCATTTCACCACCTATATTGTAAAAATATCTTATTAAAATTCTCATTTCACCACCTATATTGTATGAACCACCTATATTATTTAGGTGATTGGCAATGGACAACCTTACACTGACTCAGTCTGAATGGAGATGGAGAAAACCACGAGAGGCTTTTGTAGAGGGACCCAAACGTGGAGGTCTCGAATCTGACGAGACATCTCTAGGTGCCATACGGAGTCTGAGAAATCACTCGTCGAAGATATGGCGTGTTTGGGCCTCAGGGCTCTTAAGGGACTACGCCCGAACGAGGTAGCTAGAAAGCATGGGGAGTGTAGGGAACCAAAACAAAGCCTCCACCAGTGTTCACCTAGCCACCCTGACATGTTGGCGTAGTTGGTTCGGTCCCATGAGCTTCCATTTGCAAACTACAATGTCTGACAGCCCTACACTGACTTAGACTGCACTATTTCACGCCTTTGCAAACAATAGGACAACGAGAGAACCAAATGGAGATGGATAAAACCATGATAGGATTTTGATAGAGGGACCTAACGTGGAGGTCTCGGATCTGACGAGATGTCTCTAGGTGCCATGGAGTCTGAGAAATCACCCATCGAAGATATGGCATGTTTTGGCCTTAGGTTTCTTAAGGGACTACGCCCGGACGAGGTAGTCTGAAAGCACGGGGAGCGTAGGGAACCAAAATGAAGCCTCCACTAGCATTCACCATGCCACCCTAATGTGTTGGCATAGTTGGTTTGGTCCCATGAGCTTCCATTTGTAAACTACAGTGTCTGACAGCCCTATACTGACTTAGACTGCACTATTTCGTGCATTTGCAAACAATAGGACAACGAGAGAACCGAATGGAGATGGAGAAAACTGCGAGAGGATTTCGTAGAGGGCCCCAACATGGAGGTATTGGATTTGATGAGATGTCTCTAGGTGCCACGGAGTCTGAGAAATTACTCGTCGAAGATATAGCATGTTTTGGCCTCAGGGCTCTTAAGGGACTACGCTCGGATGAGGTAGCCCGAAAGCACGAGGAGCATAGGGAACCAAAAAAAAGCCTCCACTAGTGTTCACCTGGCCACCCCGACATGTTGGCGTAGTTGGTTTGGTCCCATGAGCTTCCGTTTGCAAACTACAATGTTTGACAGCCCTACACTGACTCAGACTGCACTATTTCGCGCATTTGCAAACAATAGGACAATAAGAGAACCGAATGGAGATGGAGAAAACCACAAGAGGATTTCATAGAGGGCCCCAACATGGAGGTTTTGGATCTGACGAGACATCTCTAGGTGCCATGGAGTTTGAGAAATCACCCGTCGAAGATATAGCGTGTTTTGGCCTCAGGGCTCTTAAGGGACTACGCCTGGACGAGGTAGCCCGAAAGCACGGGGAGTGTAGGGAACAAAATCAAAGCCTCCACTAGCATTCACCTGGCCACCCTGACATGTTGGCATAGTTGGTTCGGTCCCATGAGCTTCCGTTTACAAACTACAACATCTAGCAACCCTACACTGACTCAGACTGCACTATTTCGCGCGTTTGTAAACAATAGGACAACGAGAGAACCAAATGGAGATGGAGAAAACCACGAGAGGATTTCGTAGAGGGCCCCAACATGGAGGTCTTGGATCTAACGAGACATATCTAGGTGCCATGGAGTCTGAGAAATCACCTGTCGAAGATATGGCATGTTTTGGCCTCAGGGCTCTTAAGGGACTATGCCCGGACGAGGTAGCCCGAAAGCATGGGGAGCGTAGGGAACCAAAATGAAGCCTCCACTAGCATTCACCTGGCCACCCTGATGTGTTGGCGTAGTTGGTTCAGTCCCACGAGCTTCTGTTTGCAAACTACAGCATCTGACAGCCCTACACTGACTCAGACTCCACTATTTTGCGCCTTTGCAAACAATAGGACATCGAGAGAACCGAATGGAGATGGATAAAACCGCGAGAGGCTTTTGTAGAGGGCCCTAACATGGAGGTATCAGATCTGAAAAGACATCTCTACGTTCCACGGAGTTTTAAAAATCACCCATCAAAGATATGGCGTGTTTGGGCCTCAGAGCTCTTGAGGGACTACGCCCAGATGAGGTAGCGAAAGAATGGGGGAGCGTAGGGAACAAAAAAAGAAGACTCCACTAGCGTTCACCAATAAATCAGATGTGTTGGCTTAGATTGTTTGGTCCTATGAGATACCATTTTCAAAATATAGCATCTGACAACCTTACACTGACTCCGACTGCACTATTTCGTGCATTTGCAAATAATAGGACAACGAGAGAACCAGATGGATATGTATAAAACCGTGAGAGGCTTTCATAGGGCCCTGAAAATTTTTCCATGTTAGTATTGAAGATCTTCAAACTTTCATTGAAGGGACATAGTGACATCTTCACCTAATTATTTTTCTTCACGATGTTCATTGTCATCTAAAGTTGAAGACTACAAATTTATATGGCGTTTGGCTTCTTTTTGGGCATAAACAACCTTTTGTAATGTCCAAAAAAATTTAGCCTCTTCATTCTCTATTTGATTGAAGATATTCATTCTTTCAAAATGAACAGTTGGAACATTGGTGGTCTCCCCAAAAAAACTAAGTTCATAGTATACATAGTTACATCTTGTGGTAAAATCATTGAACATTGGTGGTTCCCTCCAACCATTCTTTTAGGCTACCTCGTCCGGCCGTAGCCCCTTAAGAGCCATGAGGCCAAAACATGCTATATCTTCAACGGGTTATTTATCAGACTCCGTGGCACCTAGAGACATCTCGTCAGATCTGAGACCTCCATGTTGAAGCCCTCTATGAAAGCCTCTCACAGTTTTATCCATCTCCATTCGGTTCTCTCACTGTCCTATTGTTTGTAAAGGCACGAAATACTACAGTCTGAGTCAGTGTAGGGCTCCCAGATGCTGTAGTTTGCAAACGGAAGCTCGTGGGACCAAACCAACTACACCAACACATCAGGGTGGCTAGGTGAATGCTAGTGGAGTCTTCATTTTGGTTCCCTACGCTCCCCATGCTTTCGGGCTACCTCATCCGGGCGTAGTCCCTTAAGAGCCCTGAGGCCAAAACACATTATATCTTCGACGGGTGATTTCTCAGACTCCGTGGCACCTAGAGACATCTCGTCAGATCTGAAACCTCCACATTGGGGCCCTCTATGAAATCCTCTCACGGTTTTCTCCATCTCCATTCGGTTCTCTCGCTGTCCTATTGTTTGCAAAGGCACGAAATACTGGAGTCTGAGTCAGTGTAGGGCTGCCAGACGCTATAGTTTGCAAATGGAAGCTTGTGGGACTGAACCAACTATGCCAACACATCGGGGTGGCCAGGTGAATGCTAGTGGAGGATTTTTTTTGGTTCCCTATGCTCCCCGTGCTTTTGGGCTACCTCGTCCGGGCGTAGTCCCTTAAGAGCCCTGAGGCCAAAACAAGCCATATCTTCGACAGGTGATTTCTCAGACTCCATGACACCTAGAGACGTCTCGATAGATCTGAGACCTCCACGTTGGGGTCCCTCTACGAAATCCTATCGCGGTTTTATCCATCTCCATTCAGTTCTCTCACTGTCCTATTGTTTGTAAACGCGCGAAATAGTGCAATCTAAGTCAATGTAGGGCTGCCAGACGCTGTAGTTTACAAATGGAAGCTCGCGGGACCGAAAAAAACTACGCCGACATGTCTGGGGTGGCCTAGGTGAACACTAGTGGAGGATTTAAGTTTGGTTCCCTATGCTCCCTCGTGCTTTTGGGCTACCTCGTCTGGGTGTAGTCCCTTAAGAGCCATGAGGCCAAAACACCCTATATCTTCGATGGGTGATTTCTCATACTTTGTGGCACCTAGAGATGTCTCTTCAGATCTGAGACCTCTATGTTGAATCCCTCTATGAAATCCTCTTGCGTGGTTTTTTCTATCTCCATCTCAGTTCTCTTGTTGTCCTATTATTTGTAAAGGCACGAAATAGTGCAGTCTGAGTTAGTGTAGGGATACTAGAGGTTGTAGTTTGCAAACAGAAGATCGTGGGACTGACAACAACTACATGCCAACACGTCAAGGTTGCAAGGCGAATGCTACTGAAGGATCTTCATTTTTGCTGCCTTATGCTCCCTGTGCTTTCGGGCTACCTTGTCCGGGCGTAGTCCCTTAAGAGCCTTGAGGCCAAAATACGCCATATTTTTTATGAGTGATTTCTTGGAGTCCATGGCACCTAGAGACGTATCTTGTCAAATTTGATACCTCCATGTTGAAGCTCTCTGCGAAATCCTCTTCGCTGGTTTCTCCATCTCCATTCTGGTTCTCTTATTATCCTATTGTTTGCAAATGCCCAAAATAGTGCAGTCTGAGTCAGTGTAGGGATACTAGAGGTTGTAATTTGTAAACAAAAGCTTGTGGGAGCAAACCAACTATGCCAACACATCAGGGTGGCTAGTTGAATGCTAGTGGAGGATTTGTTTTGGTTCCCTATGCTCCCTGTGCTTTCGGGCTACCTCGTTCTGGGCGTAGTTCCTTAAGAGCCCTTAGGCCCAAACATATGCCATATCTCTGAAGGGTGATTTCTTAGACTTCTGTGGCACCTAGAGATGTCTCGTCAGATCCGTGACCTCCATGTTGAAGGCCCTCTATGAAATCTCTCATTGGTTTTCTCCATCTCCATTTGGTTCTCTCGTTGTCCTATTGTTTGCAAAGGCATGAAATACACTGTAGTTTGAGTTAGTGTAGGGCTCCCAGACGTTGTAGTTTTTAAATGGAAGCTCGTGGGACCAAACCAACTATGTGAACATGTTGGGGAGGCCAGGTGAATGCTAATGGAAGATTTTTTTTTAGTTCCCTATGTTACTCGTGCTTTCGGGCTACCTCGTCTGGACGTAGTTCCTTAAGAGCCATGAATGACTAGATTGGCTTAAGAATGAATTTGATAGGGGTATGTCTAAGAACACTTAGTGACCTTCCATTCATTGATAATTTATGGAGTTATCAATCACCTAGTAAATCTTTCTTGCTTTTAGTTCTAGATGGGAGTTTCAGCTGGCCTACATGCTTAGTGACATGTAAATTTTAAAAAAAAAAAATAAAAAAAAAAATTCTTTTTCATTCACGTTGTTTAATTTATGGAATATGATAAACCCATGGATGCTTTCAAAAGACTTATATATATATTTTAATTAATTATTTAATAAAAATATTTTCAAATAAATGGCCTTCAAAAGGATAGGGGTATTTTTTGCTATTTTTCATCAAGCCTAGAAAAATATAAAAAATAAATGAAGGGTGTGATGTGATTTCTAAGTGGCAAATAACTTGAAATGCCTAGGTGCCACAGATTTAAAGGTAATAACATGAATTGGATAGGATTAGACAATCAAGAATCATTGAGTGAATTCTGAATCAAGAATGTCTGAATCAGAATGCATCTGGAGACATTCTCAAGCATTGGAGTAATGTATATGGAGAGACATTCTCAAAATATCAACAGATGAAAGGCATCAAATTGTGATGACTCTCGGGTGTTTTAACAGGGGAGAAGACTAAGAAGCATAGAAGAATGTAGTAAGTGCATGATAAGATAAGAACCAGTACAAAGAGACCATGAGCAAGAAGAAGCACAAGTAAGGTAAATACACATATACACATTGATAAATTGAATGAATAATTACTCAGATTAGGTAACTCTTTATATACATACATTATATAAATATTGATTTCCAAAGTTTGATGCATATTATACATTGAAAATGATAGTACATGTACATCACCAATAAATGAAAAAATAATCCATAATGTCTTAAATATTGTAGAGTTCACATCATATTAGTTTCATGTGAAAATAATCTCAGAAATGTAAGGTCTCATACAAAATTATCAAGTTCCAAATAGTATTTTAATGTGCATAATAAATATAAAAATGCCCAAATACGTCATATACCATCAAGTTCAAATGCCATATAGGCGTACATACAATGCCATGCACATAGGCATACAAAAACAATGTCATGTAAGACATATATATTTCCTACTCATCAAAATCTATCCCTCTCTTGGCCTTTCTCAAAGAAGGCCCTCCCTTAGACGAAGATGGAGATCCATGAGATGACTTTGGATCGTCCGAGCCCATGCTTCGAGTCCTCTTCCACTGAATACTCTCCTGTAGATGAGCTTGTAAATGCAAACAATGTTTTTTTGTCAAAACTTAATTTATATATGTTTTCAACATGTATTTAAGACCATGCTAGAATGAAAGTATTTACATAAATACACAAAATTACCGCAAGTTGTCGATCACACCGAATTTGCATCTCACACTCAGATGAGTCATCGAGAGCTCCTGTAGTATGAATGGGGGTACGAAGACGATGAGATGGAGGATTTTGTGCCCTCAAAGTCAAAATGGAGGGGGTTGAAGTTCCCTACATACACATAAGATCAGAAAATCTAACATCAGAATTAGTGAAAAATAGAACTAAGTACATGTATGTACATAATGAAAATATTTTAACTAATTTTATCAATATAGAACTATTGTTTTTACCCCGCCACGCCTGTGAATCAAATGAACAGGGATGCTACCTGTCACAGGTAACTCCTGCATATACACAATGAAGGACATTATTAACATAATTTAATAATTCTACAATGAAATACATTACTAACATGTAATTTAACATAATATGAATTACACAAGAAATTTAACAAAATTTACGTGTTGTTTGAATACCTCAGTGATTTGCTGCGCAGATGAAATCGCAGCGGCAACACCTTTATCTACTTGTCGCAGAGATGGTGGGGTGTCTAGTGAAGTCAACATCTTTATCAAACATGTATATCACGTGAGTTAGATGGACATATAAGAACATACATATATTTGACTTCAAAACTAATACACACACACACACACACACACACACACACACACCATGTTTTGAACACACACACACACACACACACACACACACACACACACACACATGTATGTGAAAATTTTACATAATTAACATTCTAAATTACCTCTGTGAATGTATGTGTATGCATGGTGCTCACTGCCTGTGGTTGGGATGAAGATGCGCCTCCCGCGCGCTGTAATATCAATGCATATACATGTACAAATACAATTATTTCAAAAATTTAACATATATAAGTAAATCAAGTACTCCAAACTTTTTGTAACACACATAACAAAACATAACAAATTTACCTTCGAAGGTGACGCCAGATGAATGTAATCCAAATGTCTCACTCATAAGGACATCTGACATAGTGACATTATCGTGTGCACCCCTAGCACCAGGTGCACCAAAATCAGTACGCATGAAAGTATCGTCCTCCTCGGGCCCCAAACATATGCTACCACATGATGAGCAAAGATGTGGCCTCATGCTAGTACTCCTGAGGGAATACTCTGTGTACCTCCGCGAGCATCTGGCTCAAAAATCTCCCTCGTATGTTGAACAAGGGTCAAAGATAGCCCCTGAAGCATGTGGAGTGTATCAATCTCTACTGTCTCCTTCACTACTTGAGGGACAATCTCAGGGTGAGGGGGCTTCTATGTGTAGGGAATCTACCCTGCTGAATAGGTGCATGTTGTGCACCTGGTCGATCCTGTGTAGATCCTTTTCCTCGGCCCTGGAAATCTTGGAAATCAAAATAATTTGGGATCTCGTTGAGGATAAACTCACAATAGAGTTTCCTCAGAAAGTATAGTGGCACCTCATTGTTATTACAAGGTGGAAAATCAAACACCATCCACCATCGGTCCCAAAAATTATTTTTAATCAAATTATTATTGCACCAATGGATGGGAAACCGTTTACATGACAACGTAATAGGAAAATTAGTGTGGGGGTCCATGAATAAGGCGCATATGAGGTCTTTTGAAATTTATTTTTTCTTTACATCCACATATGATAATTTGTTGGAATAATAAACCCTACAACCCTCTCTGTAAGTTGTCCAACGATAAATTTTCCCCGTTGCCACGTCAATTTGAACAAGTAATGCCTCTAATGTGTTTGCAAGAGAGGCACATGGTGGGGGTTTGTAGATTTTGAATCCCTCATTGTTTTGATTAAATCCTCAATTTCAATTTTGTTTTCAACTATGTGGGCTAGCTAAATCTTCTTGACTACTCAAGGGATGTTGAGCAATTGTGGGAGTGTTGGGAGGGATGACAGGAATAACAGGGTTTGGTTGTGGTTGATTCCCTCGACCTCTAACTGTAACAATAAAAAATATGTATTCAATTAAAATTTTAATCTATAATTATCATATTTCAATGCAATTTTGAGAAAAGAATTGTGCTTACCTCTTCTCCGTGGCACCATCGTTGATTCAGATCTTCTTGGTGATCTAGAAATGATCCTTTGAGCTTGAGATCCAGCTGAATGAAAAAATGTGAGGGCACGGTTAAGCTCTGAAACTCGCATTTGAGGGAGATAAAATGATAGAGGCTTGGGCCTCTTTTTTTCTTTATAGTAGGCATAATGCATACGCATTCTGCCTTGGTAAATCCCAAACCTAAAAATTTAAAACATGATCATGTCATAATAGAACACGTACATGTTTTGCTTTTTTTGGGTTTCTGTCTGCTTTTTGGGCCCCTAACTTCGTGCACTTACCCAACATATTTAAATAAGAGATTTTTTTGAAAGTGTTGATCTTTTACCATTTTGTCCTGCTTTGCATAGAAGAGCTACTGAAACAAATGTGGAAAACTTGTATAGGGTTTCAGTGTGTCAGCATTGTATCCTTGTTAGAATTTTGTGTTTTGGAGGTCTTTGATCAATTCGACATGTATCCTTAATAAGGGAGATTACTTAGGCCATGTCGAGCTATTTTACAAAATAATTATCACAGGAATGAAGTAATATCATGTGAAATGTTGTTGATTTACTTGAGGTCCTTGATCACAAGTGTTCTAGATGGAACTTAAAGGTGAACTTTTGCATGTGATGTTTCTTATTCGTAGATCTTGAGTCCCATGTAGTGCTAATGGATATTAGAATATGTGCAAATTGGTTGTCTTTGAGAAGCTTTATTCCATGCTTTTAAGCACACTGCAAGTTTTCGTGAAATGTTTTCATGAAGACTATCGATTTGGTTGTTAACTATAACTGTATCTAGTGTATTATTTTTTGACAAAAGGAGTAAGACAATTTGAAAGGTGAATCAACTAAGTTTTTTTAGTTGGTCCAGTTTTCATCCTCAGAAGTAGCATGAACATGGGTGCACTCTTGGGTACAATGTTCAATTGTGTTTGGGGAAGGAATTACCTCTTTTTTCATGTTTTAATTCGCCATCTTTTTGAAGGAATGGAGTTGTCTGGTATTTCCCATCGCGGCCCCAATAATATTATTAATTATATGTTCTACTTATAGCACCCGGTCAGTATCAAAATGATGAGGATGATATGGAAGGGAATTATATGTCTAATAGTTCCCAGGGAATATTTATTGAGATGCCTACTAATGGATTAAGTTTGGGTCGAGTTAATTTATTTGTTCTCCTATCGAAGTCTTGAGACATGTGTTTAGTTAGGTCATAAACTTATTAGTGATGTAAAGCGAGGAAGGATGAGAAAGCCCGTAAATTATTGCAGGGATGCCTGAAGCTGATGTGGTCTCGTCAAAAGAGGGGATCACGAGTTTTGCATGAAAAGGTATGGTTTTCCCCTTCTCGCTTGCACTAAATTCTACTTTCATCATTTCTTGCATTTGGAAATTAAATGGGTTAATTATTAGAAAATGTAACTCCAACCAATGATAAAAACCTTACTTCATTTGGGAACTTGGTCAAACATCAAAAAAATACATGTAGCCCCGAAATTTATGCACATGGATTGACCACACCAAAATATATCACAAACCTAAAAGCTCTTTGCATGACCCATGGTAACATGAGACACTATGTGGAAACTTAACTGAAGTAACAATTTTGAACTTAATTAATGACCTTGCATGTTGAATTTCTAGGAGTCCACTTATTTTATCAGTCACTTGTAGTGACATGCTATTTTTAGTCAAAATGTATGATCGGTATCATCCTACAAGTTACCGCTTAGTTTGAACAAAAAATAAAAACCATTTTCCACCTATCCCTAGGCCACCAATAAGAGAATACTAATCCATTCACATTTCAATGAAAATTCTTTGGGAGACTAGTCCTTTGCGAGTGGGTTTTGGGTGCCCACTAGTCGTTGAAGAGCAACAAGAGTTGTTGTCGCAATTACGATAACTAGCAACCCTGAGTTTCCCTTGTACTATCTTGATGATCTTTGCTCTTTGTAAGTAAACTTCTGTCTTGAAACATAATGAATTCTTTGTATATGGGGAGAGTACGAAAGAATCATATAAACTTTGTGTTAAATCTTAAAATTGAGTGTTTTCAAGGCGCCAAATTTTAAGCACTTAAGAGTTTACAAGGCCCGCTTGCACCAATAAATTAATCTTTTAGCTAAACACACCTACTTAAGGGTTATGTTGACTCCTAACTAACCGTGGAACCTTGTAAATATCGTTTCCACACTTTATAGATTATGAATTGATCAAATTATTGTATGAACGCTTTTTAGTGAAATTATGATGTTTCTCTCTCTTCCATTTTCTATTTCTAGAAGTAATTATAATATTTTGAATGGTTCTAACAATGTAAATGAGTTATAAATGTCATGGGTTGGAAATGAAATGAAAATTTGATGATATTTGTGATTATGATATGATGAATAGAAAGGAATTTGAAATCCATAATCTTGCTCTCTCTTCCCCTTTCTCTCTCTAGAGATAATTATGAAAATATTGACTGGGTTTTGAAAATGTGAAAGGGATCAAAATGTATATGATTTGAAATGAAATGAAAATTAGATATAGGATGTTACGATGATTTGAAAATAAAATGAATCCTAGATTTTCTTCCTCCTTCCCTTACTCTTCTGTCTCTCTCTCCTATCTTTATCTCTCTCTATTGACTATTCTAATTGTTTCAAATGATGGACGTGCATGACCAATTTATGATTGAGTTTAGGGGGATTTACAACTCATTCTCCTAGGATTGACGCAATAATTGAGTTGCAAGTACTCGTTCGAACAAGAGGAATTTTCTAGATGTGATATGTTCTAATTAATGAGATGTCATTGTAAAGTTGTATTCATCTTGCAATACATGTATTACCATAAAATAATGATATGTTATTGTTGTTCGAAGAATTGTTATTGGTATATTTTGAAAAAGGGAATACCAATGTGGTTATATTTTATAGTGTCAAATTGGATGTGAAGTTTTACTCAATGTTGCACCTATGTTATAAATATATTAAACTAATATTTTGATGTGTTAACTATTAGTTTACTCCCTCAACACCCACAATGATAGGTAGAATCTTCTCTCATCAAAACTGACGAAATTAAAATAACGAGCTATAAAACCTATTGTACTTCCTCCTCCCATTTGAGTCTTTTTCCCAGGGTCTAAAACACTGATCATGGTAATAAAATACTCTAACCTCACTAATCATCTTCTTGTTTCACACCTAACACATCTTATTAAGGACCTTTTTATCTCTAAATATTTTAAGAGGTGGCAATTTTACATTGCGAAACCTATCATATTGGGATGAGTGAGGTGATCATGTCTTGTATTGTAGGTACGACCATATCATGAATAATATTAACCCTTATTGCATAATTTCCCTTGCTGTACCCCCTAGTGGGTGGCCAAAGCCTTGCAAGATAGTTGGTGGTTGTACCTATGATTGATCTCTTGTGAGATCTAAATTATGTGAGTGGAGACTACATTGTTTTACTTGCGTATTTACCCAACAATTGAAATACTTATGAGGTCATTAAGGAGGATCTCTCTTGTTTTAATGCATAAGATTTTTTTGGGGCATCTCTCTTCTTAATATACACTTATTACTTCCATGTCGTAAGAGCATTGAAATGAGTTGTCTTGTTTGTGAGAGGTGTTCAAACATTGTACTCCTTCACTGTTGTAGTCTAAAAAAATCAAATTCCTCAATGTTATGTAAGTGTTATATGAATGTTATTTGTACCAAAAGGATGTTAACATAGAACTAAAGTAACCACATTCATGTAGTTAGTTAAAAGGGGTAAATAAGATTAAACTAAGGAATGACCACTACCAAAATGGTACACCTTTGAGGGATATCAAAGCTAACTAAAATGTCACATGTGATAATAAGATGAATTTAATAAAGTAGAGGTCCACGACTAATACAACAACCTAATAAATTAGAAAAAATTGAATATGATGCATGATCACATGGTTTGTTTGCATAAATGTGGATTAAGCAACGATGCTAATGAAATAATAAAATGTAGCCTTGAGAATGGGATAACTTCAATTGTATCCAAGGTCTTGTGAGGATAAGGAAATTTCACTCTAGTTGGACTTGTAAAAGTTAGTAAAACCCTTAGCGTAGATAAGAATATATTAAACCTAGAATCACTAAGTAGAAATTTATGGTTAAAACATGTAATTAACCCATTGCTACTGAGAGTAAACCCTTAAGATGATGAAACAAAAGTAGTTTGATATGTGAAATTTGTCACTTAGATTCAAGGAAAAATATCTATAATGGGAACACATAGGTGTAACGTACCCTTCCATGCACAATATGATTGTGAAAATATGAATTCCTAATTGGAGCAACGGATTGTGAATCAAGAATGATACAACTTTTTTAAGTTAACCTACATAGTTAGTTGTAATAACTTGAAGATTAAAAGAGTGTATTGTTAGTATTAAGACAATGCTATGAAATGAACTTGAGATACGTTTTCTATTGATCTAGTAACCTTCCTTTTTCTTCTTGTGAATTTTCCTCCTTGTAATGAGAATATTTTTCCAAACCATGTAAACAAGGCTCTTTCAAACAAATCCTTAAGTCAAATATTAGAAGGTGTATGTGTGTATATACGTTCTTAATCACAATCAAGCTATATAAAATTATTTCCATAAGAGAAACAAGCAAATTCTAAATGAACTTGTATAGATGAAATGTTAAACAAAAACATGGAGACTAGTTGTAAAGGAACAAAGGGTCCCATGTTATGTTTTTTTTATATAATTATAGTCATCTAATAAAAATAGGATTGAAATAAATATTTCACTATGAATAATGATGTGTCGTGGGAAGTGCTTGTGAGTAAGTGTATCTTGTCATGGGTTGTTTTTGTACCTTGTCATTTTTGGACATATGGCTCTGATGTGCATCATGTGTTTCATGTTATATGTGTGGGTCCATGGTTACAAACATCTTATGATTTATGCATTATCCTAAGTGAGCCTATGTGATGTTATGTATCAAGCAATGTTAGGCAAAAAATATATTCTAGTAATTTTACTACTGTATTTTGGTGTTTACAATGTGGGCATTACATATGGTATCAGAGCAGAGGTTCATGCTCTCGAACCTCTAGGATAGATTGGAGTTGTGATGATTTTGGCATGGTGGTGGTGGAGATGGGAAGAGTAATGTGATATATGTTGTGATGTGACCAGTGTTGTAATTGTGATATTATGAATGCACGTGTTGTGCATGTCACTTAGTGTGTATTTGTTATCATGTTGATGTGCTTGTGATGAGAGTATTCACTCTCCTTTTTGTGGACTCAATGAGGAGTTCACGTGTGATGTGCCACCTTGTTGTGTGTGAAAAGAATGTTATTGTAGATTACAATGTGTTGGAGTGTTTTGTTATTATGTGATATGAAGGTGTGTTGATGTGTTGCATGAAAAAAATGGTGTATAGTGAATTGGATTTTATCGTGATGTCGCCATCGTGTTGTGATGAATCGTATGTGTCACCATGTTGTATTGCAATTGACTGTATGTTGTAATGTTATTCATTGTTTTCATCATACGTATAATTCATGTAATATGTGATGGTTCATGTCATGAATTAGGGGCATATGGTGATCGTATGACCCCTATTGTGCAAGTACTTGCACCTTAGGTGCATTATGTAGAAAAGTGATGTATCAGAACCAATAAAAGTAGTGATTTTGTTATACATGTTATACCTTATTTATGTACCATGTGTAAGATGTTATGGTTAATGTGCGTGAATCACCATTGTGTTAGTGATGTAGTTATGTGTTATGTTGTGAACCTTACACTAGACGACCCTAAGGGAAGAAACCGTCAAGAGTGTATGTGTGGAGAGAGGAGGCGTGGACCAGGTTTTCATAATCTTGAGTTGAGTACGAGTGAGGAAGTGGAGTCTTATATAGACTGAAAACCCACTTCTATTTGTTTAGTATACTTCAAGCTTGCTCAGTATATTGTGGATGTGCACCACCTTAGGCTCAACTTATGCAAACTAGCATCCCTTGCTCTTTCCTATTGGGTTGTCCATCAAACAATCCTATGTGATTTTGACTATGTTGAGCCTTGTGGGAGTATGGAGGGATGATTCAGGGCAAAGATGATGACAGTTACATTATTTGATATACTCATTTCTGGTTACATGTATATTTTTATGAGTTGAGGCTTGACATCCGAGTGTCAGCAACTAGATGAGTACCCCTTTGGTGGTTAAATAAGGCCACAAGTGATTGTAATTTGTTATTTATATATACATATTTTATTCATAAATTGATCATTATCTCTTTTCTTGTCAAGAACCAGCAATTTTCTTGATTGATGTGTTCTTATATTTTGGGCATTTTATTTGGTTGTTGCTAACACTAACATGTGGATTTTTCACTAACTATGGCTATTTAGCCATTTGTTTTTCTTAGTTTTAAAATTTCTTTTCATGTTCAAAAGTTTTATAGCCTTGCCCAAGGCTTGAGGATTTTTTCCACTTGGAATTTGAAATAGATTGTTATGTTGGTTCTAATGTCGTAATGTGTTGGAATAGGGTCATGGGATTCACCATGGAGTGGTTGAACCTATGGACCCACTTCATTGTATAGGGGTACGCCCTAAGGAGTTATAAATAACTAGTGGGTTGTTGAACCATGAGTTATTATGTCACTTGGGTTAGGGAGTGATGGGGCTCTATGTGCCTAGGGCCATAGGGTGACCCAACCTCATTAAATGGAGAAAGGAGATGGGGCTATGGTTGAGTGACTTGATATTCTTGATGGGGCTATATGGTTGAGTAACCTGATATTCTTTATGGGGCTCTATGGTTGAGTGACCTGAATATTCTTGAGATGGGGCTCTATGGTTGAGCGACCCAGCTTGAGAAATTTGATGGCCCAACTATGATTCTTTCTGGCTTGGGAGGTACTATGGATTCTTGGTTCTATGCTTTGGGAGTTATATGGAGTTGTTTGGTGATACTTTGTGAGATATATGGAGATTTTTTCATGATGTTTTGTGATGTGTGGAGTTGGTGTCATGAGTTATGTGTACTCTTGTGAGTCTTGTTACACATTGTTATGATTGAGGCTTGACGCTCCCCTTAGTATGGACTATTGGATATTGTCATGGCACTGTGTTGGTACAATCATGGTTTTTTTGGGTCATGTGATACCATTTTGCTTTGTATTAACATCATGATTCATTGTTTGTTAGTCACTTGTGTGTTGGATATATGCCTGTGACATAAATGTTTGAAATTATTGGTTATGTGGACTACTTGTTGTCATTCCATGGTGGAATTAAAGGTCGTGTGATGTGATACAGTCATGAAAGTGTGTAGCAATATGTCTCGTGGGTCATTTGTTTAGTGTTGAGTTTTTTATGACACCTTGAGGCCAATTACCATTGGGCACCCACGAACCTAAGACAATTGAAATTCTAAACAATGAATACTAAGAGTTTGAAATTAAGAAACATAGTAAAAGAAAAGACAAATTAAGTAGTAAAGTAAAAGATAACTAACTACCAATCTTCACATAACATTAAAATTTAAGATAGTTCCAAAATCTAGTCTTGCTTCTTTGTGGTCATGTTCTATCGACATATTTCTTATCACTAAATGAACTTGCTCGTCATTTTTTTTTTTAATATGAAATTATCCTCTTTTGCAGATCTTTGGTGTTATGTTGCATCGAGGATGATGATATTATAAGGGGAGGGAGATGTAGTGCCTAACCCAAAACCAAAAAATAATAATTAAAAAAAAAACTAACAGTTTTGAATGTGGCAGAGTGCATATTACGTATGAGCCACCTTTGTCAGTCTCCCCCTTACCTGCATCAATTCTTGCAGAGTTTGGATAGTGACACATCCTAAAAGCTTTCTCAGACCTGTCATTTTCCTTACAGAATAATACAACACTTTATTTGAGACAAGACTTTATTTGACTTTAAGGCAAAACCCAATTAAGTTTAATGTTTGAAATTTAGTAGTAATTGGATAGTTGTAGCAAGTATAAAGGACGATATCTTCTTCACTAACAATGGTAAATAAACAAAATGTGATGCCCTAGTTAAATAAAAAGAACCTTTTTGTGCTAAATGCGAGCTCTCAATCCAATAGTTCATCTAAGACTCATTAATCCATCATGGGTTAATTCATCTTGCACATGGATAATAAAATTAACCCAAACATCTCCTCATTTTAGCATATGCAAATTGATTGATCTAAATCTTTATACTGTACCTAAAGTGGGTTTATTATGGTCTCTCTTTGAGGTGTCTACCTATTGCTGTTGTTTTGTTTTTGTATGCATAAGAAGAATAAACTAAGATTGGGATAAAGGAAGTGTTTCAATCAAACATAATGTCCAGTTGTGTTGATTTTGGCTTCTTCATGCTCCTAACTCATCCATGCTACTACAATGTAATGTAACCTTTAATGGCTGCCATTTCATTCCTTACTCTATATCAATTATTGAGTAGTTGTTTTGTTGATTAAGGAATTGAAATTTCCCTTTCAGGCTATCCCACACATACCTCTGCATGTTTTTTTTCCCTTTTATTTTTCCCTATGCCAAGTGAATTCGTGGGCCAGGGTGTGGTAAACTAGCAGAGAGTAATATAAGGGGATCCTTGTTAAAATCCATGATTACAAGTTCTTCGGTCAATAGGTATGAAAATATGGATGTAAACTTAGGATACATGAACTGTTTGACAAAAAACCTATAAAAAAGGAAGGAGTCCCATGAAAATGTGTTGATTTCTAAATGTGCACATAATGGTGTTCAAGATGGAACTTAAAGGATTTTCAATAAATACCTCAGCAATATTTTATTCCCTGGAGTACCACAGTTGTGGCTATGTGTAAATGGTTGTGTTTGAGAAGCTTTAGATACTTTTAAGCAGATGCAAATTTTGGTAATATGCTTAGACTCCATTAGTTCATGGAATGGGTTGTTAATGTCAATGATCTAGTGTAGTTGTTGAGAAAAAGGAGTAAGACAATTTGTAGAGTGAATCAACTAAGTTTTTTTAGCTGTTCCAGTTTTCATCCTTACAAGTGGCGTGGTCACGGGTGCTCTTGGTATAATGTTATGTGTTTGGGGAAACATTACCTCTTTTTTTTTTTTTAGTTCGTCATAGGTTTTTGAAGGAATGGATGAATTATACAGTATTTCCCATCACGACCCCAATATTATTATTAGTTAGATGTTCTACTTAGAGTGCCCTCTCAGTCATAGAACAATGAGGATGATATGGAAGGGAATTATATTTCTAATAGTTCCCAGGGCTGATTTATTAAGATGCCTATTGATGGATTAAGTTTGGGTCGAGTTAATTTATTTGTTCTCTTGTCGAAGCCTCAAGACATGTGTTTAGTTGGGTCATAAACTTGTTAGTGATACAAAGTGAGGAAGGAGGAGAAAGCCCGCAAATTGTTCCAGGTCAAATGCCTGAAGTTGATGCAGTCTCATCGAATGTGGGCATTGCGAGTTTTATGTGAAAAGGTATGGTTTTCCCCTTTTCGCTTGCACTAAATTCCACTTTCATCATTTCTTGCATTTAGAAATTAAATTTTAATTATTAGGAAATGTAACTCCAACCAATGATAAAAACCTTACTTCATTTGGAACTGTCAAACATCAAAAAATTATGACCCCGAAAGTTATGCGCATGGAGCACCACACCAAAATATACCACAAACCTGAAACTCCTTACATGACCCCTGGTAACATGAGACAATATGTAGAAACTTAACCAATTTTTTTAAACTTAATTAACACATTTTCATGTAGAATTTATGAGCCCACTTAGCTTGTAGGTCACTTGTAGTGACATGCTCTTTTTAGTAAAACGTGATCAGTTTCAGCCTATGGTTACCACTTAGTTCGAGTGAAAATGAAAACCATTTCCACCTATCCCTAGACATCCAGCAAGAGAATTGTAATCCATCTGCATTTCAATGAAAATGCCTTCGGAGACTAGTTTTGCGAGTGGGTTTTGGGGCCCACTGGTCATTGAATGACAAGAGTTGTCATAATTACTATAAATAACCTTGGAGTTTCCCATGTAACTTGATATTTTATCTTCATAATAAAATTCTGTTAAACACGATGAATTATATGTATATGGGAGAGTAGGCAAGAATCATTCAACCTTTGTGTTCAAACTTAAAACGAGTGTTTTCAAGGTCCATTTTGTGAGCACTTTAGATGTTTTGGCCCACTTGCACCAAAATTGTAACTTTAGCTAAACACACCTTTTAACGGTTATTTTGACTCCTAATTATTAGTGGAAACTTGTAATTATTGTTTCCATGCTTTATAGAGTATGAATTGATCAAATTATTGTATGAATGCTTTTTGGGAAATTATGATGTTTCTCTCTCTTCCATTTTCTATTTCTAGAAGTAATTATAATATTTTGAATGGTTCTAACAATGTAAATGACGTTATAAATGTCTTATGGGTTGGAAATGAAATGAAAATTTAATAATGTATGTGATTATGATATGATGAATAGAAAGGAAAATGAAATCGATAATTTATCTCTGTTCCCCTTTCTCTCTCTAGAGATAATTATGAAAATATTGATTGGGTTTTGAAAATGTAAATGGGTCAAAATGTATATGATTTGAAATGAAATGAAAATTGGATATAAGATGTTATGATGATTTGAAAAGAAAATGAATTCTAATTCTAGATTTCTCTCTCTCTCTCTCTCTCTCTCTCTCTCTCTCTCTCTCTCTCTCTCTCTCTCTCTCTGATTGTTTGAAATGATGGATGCGTCAAATTTATGCTTGCGTGTAGGGGATTTTCATACTCATTCCTAGGACTGATGAAACGTTGGTTATAGGTACTCCGAATAAGAGGAATTTTCTGGATGTGATATGTTGTAATAAATGAGTTGTCATTGTAATGTTATACTCACCTTACATAATACATATATTACCATAGAATAATTATATGTATTATTGTTCGAAGAATTGTTCTTTGTATATTTTGAAAAGGGAATTCCAATGTGGCTATATTTTATAGTGTCAAATTGGATGTGAAGCTTGCACTCAATGTTGTACCTATGTTATAAAGATGTTAAACCAATCTTTTGCTATGTTAATTATTGGTTTATTTCCTTAACACCCCCAATGTTAGGTAGAATCTCATCTCATTAAAACTATCGAAATTAAAAGAACGAGTTATAATTCCTATTTTACTTCCTTTCCCCATTTGGTTATTTTACCAGGGTATAAAAGATTGATCATGTTAATAAAATACTTTGACCTCATTTATAATCTCCTTGTTTTATACCTAAGGTGTCTTATTAAGGACATTTTACCTGAATCTTTTTAGAGGTGTTGATTTTACATTTTGAAACCTATCATATTGGCATGAGTGAGGTGATCATGTCAAGGTGTTGCAGGTATGACCATATGCTGAATGAGTTTAACCCTCTTGTGCGTAATTTCCCTTGGTACCCTAGTGGGTGGAAAAAGCCTTATAAGCTAGTTGGTGGTTGAACATACGATTGATCTCTTGTGAGATCTAAATTATGTGAGTCAAGACCACTTATCAAACTACTTGTGTATTTAGCCAACAATCAAAATAGGTCCTTATGAGGCTTTTGTAATGCATAAGATTATTTTGGATATCTCTCTTGTAATATACACTTATTACTTGCATGTCTAAGAGCCATGAAATGAGTTGTCTTATGTGAATTCATACTACTTGTACTCTCAAATACCTAAGTGTTATAGGAATTAAATTTGTTCCAAAATGATGTTAATACAAGACCAAAGTAACCACATAAATGTAGTTAGTAAAAGGGTACATAAGAATAAACTTAGAAATGGCCGTTATGAAAAATGGTACGCCATTGAACGATGTGAAAATTATCTAAAATTTCAAATGTGATCATAAAATGAATGTAATAAAAGTATAGATCCACGACTAATACAACCAACTAATAAATCAAAAAAGCACATGCTTTGTTTGAATAAATATGAATCAAACAATGATGCTAGTGAAATAATAAAATCTAACCTTGAGAATGGGATACCTGCAACTATAGCCAAGGTCTTGTGAGATACTCTAGTTTGACTTGTAAAAGTTAGTAGAACCCTTGGCGTAGTTAGGAATATATTAAATCTAGGATCACTCAGAAAGTAGAATTTATGGTTGAAAGATGTAATTAACTCATTGCTACTGAGAGTGAACCCTTAAGATGATGAAACAAAAGTAGTTTGAAATGTGAAATTCGTCACTTAGATTCAAGGAAAAATATATATAAGGGGAAACATGGGTGTAATGTACCCTTCCATGTGCAATATGATTGTGAAAATATGAATTCCTAATTGGAGCAATGTATTGTGAATCAAGAATGATACAACTTAATGAGTTAACCTACATAGTTGGTTGTAATAGCTTGAATATTAAAATAATGTATTGTTAGTATTAAACAATGTTATGATATGAACTTAGGATAGGTTTGTTATTTATCTAGTAACCTTCCTTTTTCTTCTTGTGAATTTTCCTCCTTGTAATGAGAGCATTTTTCCAAACCAAGTAAACACAGATTTTTTTAACAAATCCTTAAGTCAAATATTTGAAGGCACATGTGTGTATATACGTTCCTAATCACAATCAAGCTATATAAAATTATTTCCACAAGAGAAACAAGTAAATTCTAAAGGAACCTCTATAGGTGAAATGTGAAACAAAAACATGTAGCCTAGTTGTAAAGGAATGAAGGATCCCATGTTATGTGTTTTTCAGAAAATTATAGTCAACTAATAAAAAAAGATTGAAATAATCATTTCACCATGAATTATGATGTGTTGTGGGAAGTTCCTGTGAGTAAGTGTATCTTGTCGTGGGTCATTGTTGTACCTTGTCATTTTTGGACATGTGGCTTTGATGTGCATCATGTGTTTCATGTTATATATATGGGTCCATGGTTACGTAAACGTCTCATGTGTTATACATTATCCTTAGTGATCCTATGTGATGTTATGTATCAAGAAATGTAAGCCCCCCCCGCCCCCCCCCCCCAAAAAAAAAAAAAAAAAAAAAAAAAACAAATCCTGTTATTATGTGTGTGAGTAAAATGTGGGTGTTACACCCGTGGACCCTACCTATGGGTAGTAGGGTCTCTTTTCAAGGTCAAATGGGATTTTTCCTCCTATTTGATCCCTACCATGTCACCATATTATAACTATGGTGGATTTTTGTGATTTATTAAAAGATGAAGTGTGTTGTAGTATTGAGATTTTATAAAATTTAGGAGATTACCTCCAAAATATGTTTTATTTTATGCTATTTTTGATTTTGGGAATATTTTGTTGGGAGTTGAGAAGGGTGACACATGTCACCCTCTCATTTGTGTGGTTTGGTGACTTGTTATTCTTTTTATACTCCCTCATGGAGAGGGGTAGGGACTTTGTTTTGGGTTTTCATTTTTTACTATGAAATATGGAAGAAATCTTGGAGCTTGGTAGAGCTTGTTGTGTTTGAAGTTGGATTGCTAATTTGAGGTAGGATTCATATCTCTTCCGTTTTTGTCTATAGAATAATGTGGAAAAGAAAGAATGGTTGTTTGAATATTTTTTGTTGCATGTTTAGGTTATGGGTGTATTGTGTGATTCTTGTTCCTTTCTTATTTCTCCATCCATCCTATGGTTGTGGTGGATTTTGGAGTTGTATGGGAAGAGGGAGGATTTCCCCTCTTACACCACATGGCTTGATGGACAAGCCATGATAGTATATTTTATTATTTCCTCCCATCATATGGTTTGATGTGGAAGATGACTGTTCATATGGTTTGAACCTCATCTTCCATCCTTGTGAAAGAAACCATCTCATGGTTGATAATGGTTTGTAAATCCTTACTTGGAGGAGGCATGGAGTTTGGGATGGAGTGATAAGGTGGGATGTATGATTATTATGAATATTATTTTATGTGTTCTTATGGTTGGTTCATAAAATGGATTATAATGAGATCCTTACCACTCTTCCCCTTTGGGGAAAACATGGAGTTTTCCTCTTCTGATAAGTTTTGTTCTATTGGTTGTTGTGTGTGTTGAAAAGTTGTGTGTGTGATTGTCACCCTTGTCCCATTTTACTTGTGCATTATTGAGGCTTTCTAATCTCTCTCCCATTGGATTGGAGGGAGGTTAGAATGACCTCCATGTGTTGGAGATGGAATGTGATGATGACATTTGGTTGGGAGGAAACCAGACCCCTATTATCTTGTTCTTGAAGACTATTTTGGAGTGGAAACTTGTAGATTTGGCTTGGAGTTGGAGAAAAAAGTTAGAAATTTTGACATGTTGTTCCCCATTTTGGGGAGGCTTATCCTCTTGCATCTTAGTATGCTTTTGTGTTGATGTTGTAAAATTTTTTATGCCTTCTTCTATCTTGAGAAGAACCTTGAAACTTTGTATATTGTAATATTATGTCATTTTATCATCTCTTTGAGAAGAAGGATTTGGCTTATTGTAAACTTGTCTCTACATGTTGTGTAGACCCCCTTCCCTTGTTTTGGTTGCATGTTTGTAATCCCTTTTTAATGAGAGTTGTGGTTATAATTTTATCCATCGAAATGAATATTGTACTGCTTGAATTATGGGATTGGGAGGTTGATTTCTCCTTTGTATTGTAATGAAGAGTTGAAGGAATGGATGTATGTTGAGTTCAAAAATTGGTTACTCTTATTCTAATTTATTTTATTCTTGTCTTGAGAGAAAAGAGTTTCACTTATTAGTAATTTTGTTTATTAAACAATGTTCCAACTTCTATGAGTTGAGGAAGAAAAGAGATAAATGCTTCAAGCTAACAGTGTAGTTTATCTTTGCAATTATATTTGGGATTGTAAGGAGAATTCTTGCATCTTTATGAAGATGTATATTAAAGAGAGAACATTTCTTCATTTGTATAAATTGTTGGAAAGGAAAGGAAAAGTATTGATAGATAAGTTATTTTCTTTGAGAGATAGAATGAAGATATTTTAAATGTGCTGGAAACAGGATTTATTTTAATTCTGGTTATGCATGTTTTGTTAGAAAAATACATTTCATCATTATCCTCACTTGTCATAACAAGTTTATTCTTTCTTATCTTATTGAAAATGTATTTATATAAAATATATTTTAGATATATATACATATTCATATACTTATAAATTAAAAAAAAAGTGATTTAATATATTGAGCTAAAGATTTTAATTAAAAGGGGGAGTCGGTTTTGCTATTAAAGATTTGAAATAAAATAAATAAATAAATATTATATATATATATATATATATATATATATATATATATATATATATATTTGGGGGGAGGGGCATCCTGCCCCACCCCTATCCTCCACAACCCACACCCTTCTCATCACCTTCTTCTTGCACACACAGCCACTGCCCCTGCCAGTTGCCCCCTGTGCTGCCATTAAACCTACAATCTGCCATTCTCTCAAACCCATGCACAGTATGCTTGGACCACACGGTTATAATATTTATATACATATATACATATGTATATATACACATATACATATGTACATGTATATATACACATATACATATATTCACATACATACATACATACATACATACATATATATATATATATTCGCATGTATACATACATATACATATACATGTATATGTATATGTGTGTGTGTATATATATACATATACATACGTACATATGTACATACATACATGCATATATACATACATACATATGTATGTATGTATGTACACACACATGTGGGATAAAACCAAAATCTTTGGTAGTAGAATATATATATATATATATATATATATATATATATATATATATATATATATGCATACATATATAATATATACTTTATCAAGAACCCTAGTTTGTTTAAAAGAAAAAAAATACAAGAAATGATAGCTATGAAATTGAAAATCAAATATCTATGATAGGCGAAGAGAATCCAAATTTCTCCATGATTTCCTCTTGCCCCTTCCTTCTTCCACCGAAAAAAAAGACTATGCAAATGGCGGCCACAAAAGCAAAAAAAGAGATAAAAAGAACTCATAAGGATGGATTAGGTCTGTTAGAAAATACCTAATATCAAGGGTAGAGATCAGAAGAATCAAAGGGCTCAGATTTGACCCTCCAAAATTTAATTTTATGGGAATGAGAATTTTAATGGGTAGTGAGGAAAATTGCATAAGTGGGAACCTAAGGGTGTTTGTGTAGAAATGGCCATGGTGGGTATAGAGTTATAATGTGGTATTTAGAATTGATTGAATAAACAAATATCTAGCATGTATGTATTTGAAGAGAATAAAATATTAAGTTGGGATTTAAGAAAAGAATTAAATAAACAAGTTTCTGGCACTAGCTAGCATGGTAACCGAATGGACCGTTTCCAAATTACTTTAATATGAACAAAGAGGGTGTTTAACCCGGTAGAAAACAAGGAATAATTAAATAACTTTAAATGACTGTTGGTGTTAAATATTAATAAAGCAAAATATTTAAAAAAAATGTGCCAAATTTTTTTAGTCCTATGTTATGGTTTTGGTGTGCCAAAATTGGGCATTACAACAAATTTGGGATTTTACTAGAATCCCTAGTATGACAACTAGTGATATAAGAGTTGAGATTGACATACCTTTGATGGAAATAAATGAGTCATGGAATCTCAATATTGAGGGTCTTTTAACAAATAAAGATGAATAGATTTCTATGACATAAAATACTCCTAGAAATATGAAATAAGATGAGTGGGACAATATTGATAGGAAATTCTAGTGAGAAAATTGGAAAAAAATTGTGGGATAAGCTAGGAACACTACTTTATGCCAAATCTTTGGTGAATAAGTTGTTTCTAGGAAGAAGTTGTATTATTTGTGGATGAATGACGGTGACTCAATTGTAGAGCACGTTAATAATTTTAAATATGCCATCAGCTAGTTAATGTCCATTGATGTTGTAGTCACAAAATCATACACTTTAGAAATTATTTAGAAGTTAATTAGTACTTTCTTTACATAATCTTGGATTATTGGTGACATCTAGTACGGGGAAAAAAATATGATTTAACACATAGTGAGGGTTTAAGAATACCTCCCAGCCTTGTGAGATTTAGTTTCAGAGCTTTTATGCAGACCAAAACACCCACTTTATAGACTAGAATGCCCTCAGGCACCCCAATCCCTCTCCAGGCACTTCAGTCTAGCCAAATACTCCAGATCCATCCTTTTCAGAGCTTCGGTACAATTGTTCCTGCTTTCTGATTTTCCTTTCACCTCTGTGGCATAGTCCCGTGGGAATTTTTTATTCAATTGAGTTATTTCCTTTTCTCTCTTGCATATTAGGGTTTTAATTTCACTATATTAGTTACTTAATTAATTTACATGCTTCTTTAATGTGTTTATATGTCCTCCTAGATTAGATTAACTAGCATTACATCATTTCCATTTTTATTTAATAATTTTGGTGAACACAACTCCCTGATCATCCACACTTATAGGATATTTTCTCATAGCTTCTCATTCTAGACTTTATTTTATTTTCACTATGGCTTACTCTAATGCAAATTTTACTGAAGAAAATATTAAGGCCATTACTGATCATATTGCTGAGCACCCTCAAGATCTAGACTTACTTTTACATGTGGGTCATGAGGAAGCCACTAATTTGGAAAAACTCAATACTTATGTGGCTATAACAACTTCTGTTTCCACTCAACTGATTGCTTCCACTCTCCCACTTATCTCTACTATCCTGGTTTTTGTCACTACTACTACCAATCATTTTACACCACCCTTAGTTTCTCACATGCGACATGTTTCATCCATTGGCAATCAAGACTTAAATTCTCTTTATCACGACCTTCAAGCTCAAATCTGTAAGTTGTAAAAAACTACTTTGCATGCCTTAGTGTCTCTAGATTCTACTTTATTATTGACCACTACATTCACACCTGCCATCTCAACCTACCCGATTCTTCCTAGATTTTTCACCCCCAAACTTTCCATTTTTAATGGGCATGCTGACCCACAGGAGAATCATAGAGAGTTTCATGTATCTTTTCTAGACTTTTTCGATGATCACATTCTCATAGCTAAAATATTTCCTCCTAGTATCCATGACTATGCGATGTGTTGCTTTTATGACCTACCTATTCACTCAGTCTCTTCATTCACACATCTATCTAATGCATTCCTTATAAATTTATCCATTAACATCGGCTCTAATATTTCTTATCCTCATTTAGCACAACTTAAATAGGAATCCAATGAAAATTTAGCCAACTACATTTTAAGGTATAAGAAAAATCTTGCTAAAATGACAAATGTGGTTGCGGAATCCAAGCTTCAGGACTATTTTATCTAGAGTCTTTTACCATCTCTCCAAGAGAGTTTTGTCTTTGAGTCATCTCCTTCATTTGATTAGATTTGGCATACTCTTAAGCTTCATGAAACTAAAATTTTATCCATCAGAAACCTTAAGTATCAGGAACAAGCTGCATTCTCCACTCATTTTCAAAGTAAGGCATCGTTTAAACCATCTACATCTAAGCCATTCGACACTAAAATCTCTGTCAACGCAGTTACTTCCTTTAAAAAATTTAACTCACAACCACCTAGGAGTTCATTTAGAAACTTTTCTATGGCTCCACATCTTAATTTGAAGAAACTTCTTGATAAAAAAATTATTACCCTCCCTCCACCACTCGAGTTATACCTATCACAACCGAAAGGTAGAAATTACAATGAGAAATTCCACTGTGATTACCAGTGATGTGTGGGACATTCAACACATACATGTTTTAAACTCTGCATAATCATTAAGGATCTAATTGATGACAACAAACTAGAGTTTTCCAGAATCCGCTAACTCTACACAAATAAATGCTAAGGGTAAAGTCAATATATTTAAAAAATAATCTCAACAACGTGACAATAATACATATGATTCTTCTACTAATCATACATACCACGTGGTACCTCCTCATGAATCAAAAGATTTGGATTTCTTAGTTGTAAATACTGACGCTTCACCACCAATAATTTCTTTTTTTGACATTGATTATCATGCAAATTTTACATCTAGTCATTTACATATCAAGGCATCTGTTGGTTTCACCCCCATAACAAATACTAATGTTGACCCATCCTGACCCATTAGCACATGTTTTATTTCACTCCTTCGGGCTATCAGTTACCCTCCATCTCAAATTGAATATCCTTTCAATAAACCCTATGGTGTTTTAAAACTACATTTTGTAATTGGCCCTATTACATTACTTGTGCCTTTCCTCGTTGGAAACATAGTTGATGGATGTGCAATGCTACTTGGACTTAATTGGATTCGTCGCTCTTGCTCTATCATTTCTCTGAATCACTTATGAATCAAGTTTATCTGTAATGATCAGGTCATTTCTATTGATGGTGTCCCTCCATCTACTCCATTGTTGTTATCCCCTCGTATAATAGCTCACATGTCATCTACTTCTTCTAAAACATCTCATTCTATGTTGCTCAAAGTACAGTCTACTCCTAGCTCACCTACTTGAGTACTGTCTACATAATCACATCATTTCGTTAGTCCTACACCTCGGCATAGACCCATTTCTAAGACAATCACTGCATCTTGGCATCAATCACCACCTCATTTTATTCCACATTTTTTCTCATCACCATTGTATTTAGCATCACATCGATCTCTTTCACCGATGAATTTTACTACGCCCCAACCTTCATCATATATTCATCCATCGCATGTGTATAGACTTCACTCATCAATATAATGATTGTCTACCAAACCACCACTATTAGACTATGGTCCTATGCTTTCATCCTCATAGACATCAGGTGGAGGAAATTTTTCCTCCACTATTATTGGTTAGTTTACCCACTTCTATATACTTGGGAGGCATGGTACCTAATACAACCCCCCATTTCATCAAAATATCTCTCATCTTTGCATTTTCTTATAGGCATTTTTCAACACACGTTTTAGCATCGTTGTTACCTCATGAAGAACTCTTGTGCTTTGGTTCACACTTTATTGTTGAGGGATTAATACTACAATGAACCCCACACACACCACTATAGGAAATATACACCGCATCTAATCACATATTGTGCATCATACATCATACATTATACTAGTGTTCACTATGCATTTATCATACTACACATATAACATCATACACTCTTCATTCTACATACTATACTAGCCTTCATTATACATATTACATCACCACTCTACCTATATGTGTTACATCACATACTACACATTACACTTTACACATTCTACACATATCCCATCACATGCTATACATTATATTTTACATACCTTACATTGCATTTTACACACCACACATTTACAAATTTTATTCATCACATGGTCATTTTTCATCATTGCATATCATACGTGCTACACTCACCACCCTATGACACACTTTAGTTCCTCGATCCATACTTGACTACTGAGGGTTTACAAATCAAATGGACCTTACACTCATCACACATTTCCTATTCAACCTTTCATCATGTGACATTTCCAGCTTAGTGACATACTCTTTAGGCTAAATAATCACCTATTCTATCATTTTGTAGTGGTATATACCTTAGGTTACATCACCACTCCCTCTTTTCATATTTAAGTGATTTACGATTTAGGCTAAATCATCACTCATCCATTCATCTTCTAGTGATATACGCTTAGGATAAATCATCACTTATACGTTCATCTGGTCATGATATACGCTTTAGCTATAGGGTTCACACACACATCGTCGCCAAGTCACATCTCATCACTACACCCACACATTCATCACAACGTGTTAGAAACATCACACATGTCTACCATTTCCCAATAATGCACTCTTGTTTACGGTTCATACTTAACTGTTGTTGGGGGAAAAAATGAACCTCATTGCATAAATTTTCATTCAGTCAGGGAGGGCATGCGGCTCCTATCATTCCATCTTGCATTCCATTCCATCCATCCACAACATATTGCATTGTTTTGGGGACAGTTACTCTTGTTTACTAGTGTTTTACATGATCAATTTACTAAACATGCTAGATTGATTTCTTATATGTCATTATCTATATCATCCACACATGTGTGTTCACGAATTTGTTTATTTATGATCGTAGATACATATCCTTTACACACAACATGGATGCTTTCCTTATACCCTTCCTACACTGGTCAATGGGGGAATCCACATTCGTTTCTTCCAGGTGCTATTGTTTCATTTTTTACTTAGCACTTTTCATTACTTGGTTGTTCACGATTTGAAATATTGGTTATTTCTCTAACATGCTATAATGGGTGTCCCATGTCTGGCACTTGTTTTATAGGATTACATGTTTCTATGACTACTTCTTGTTTGCTTGTTTGTCACATTGTTTTCCCTTGTTTTCTTCTTGTATGTGGGCTATGCCCTATGTTTGGTGTGTTCACTTGTTTTTTGTTTGCAGTCATGATGGCCTTGTGTGTCTTACGACATCATGAGTGATGTACCATGTTTGTAACCCTATTTGTGTGTCTTACTTATCTTCTTGCATGTTTGCACTACTTTGCTTGGTAGCTTTTACATTGTTTGCACATATTACACACTATATTTTACATGTATGCCTGATCATAATAGCACTTATCTTTGGCTATCCATCCTTGTTTGTGCGTGCCTTGGTTTCTACCAAGTGCATTCCCTTCTTCCTGCAGGGCCGATTTATAGAGTATATATGGTTGTTCCTCTTTTGGGGTCGCATTATCTTATCAGCGATGTCACATGCATCCCCAAAGAGGGGGGCATTGTTTGGGGTTTTTACAGTATACACAATACATTTACACTAGTTCAATTCAGTGCAATTTCTTCCCTTGGCATTGTGGGTTTACATACAATGAGTGAGTTCAGAACAATCTACGAACTCCATACACAACGGATTTTATGGGACATGGTATCCTTAGCATTTGAGGGAGTAGTTAACAACTGGAGGATATAGTGGAATTCCTCCCAATACTTCTTCTACCATCGGCATCAAATCGCCCAAAAAACCAAGACATTACAAAGATCTCTTTGCACACAATTCAGGGAAGTAGTTAAAGGTTGGAGGACATAGATCATTTCCTCCCTATACTTCTTTGGCCTATGGTATTGGATCGCCCAAAAAAACTTAGAAGTACATGATATCCTTCTACACCCTTTCTCTTGACATGGATTAGTTGCACATGTTCCATTTACAATTTTTCATTTGTTTACCTTGCATTTACATTAATTTTTAGATACATACACATGAATTTTTTACATAACATTTTTACACTTATATATATATATATATATATATATGACTACTTGATCATTTTATCCTCGTAGATTCATCCGTATGAGAAATAAGAATTGGGGTAAAAAATAACTACAGCAATGACGAAAACAACAAAACTTTGTGGTGGCACACCTTGCATACTAACCATGTAGGTACACTACACACATTAGCATCAACACATGCATTTCATCCTAGGTTCACTCTCATCACTTTTTTTGTGTATTTTCATATTTAGTTTCCATGCACCTCCATATTTTTTTCATTTCATGCTTTGTCTTGTCCTTCAACACATTTCTACTACACTATTCATGGAAACTAGGTACGCATCTCTATCTACTTTATAGT